>JAQGCX010000152.1:0-24027 GCA_034700205.1 Plectus parietinus
TAAAATTTTTGCTCACGGAGAGGTTGAAATAATAGTAGTACAAGTAGAAATAGTAGTACAGAGTCTGGGGGGAGTTCGAAACAATAGTGGTACAGTACTACTATTTCCGAAAATATGGTAACATGAGTATTGTATTGTAATAGGTAAGAAGGTTTCGGAATTATGCAACATTGCGCAGTGCGGAAAAAACGGACACTCCCTTACAACTCCAGTAATATAAATTAAGAATTTAGTTCCCAGATGCAAAGCACATTCTGAGCACCTTCGCAAAATAGTTGACGACTGCTGCTTGATCGGTCGTGTTCAGTGCCATGACCTTCGGCGTGAACAGTTCGATGACAGATTTCGGATCTTTCTCGTCAATCGCTTGCTTCAACTTCGCTTTCTCGGCTGCTGTCGTGTTCGCCATCAATGCAACAACAGCCGAAGGTGGCGCTATATCGCCTAACCACTGTCTAATTTGTCTTCTTTTCATCGGACTGAACAGTGACATTTGCGAGTTGATGATTGCTCGGATTCGGTTGAAATTGAAAGTGGCGTATGCTCTATAAAGCGCCTGTTTGGCTGCTGGACGGATTCTGGCAAGAATAGTTGCCATAGTACCATAACAGTCGTCAATCGGGATGGCAGCAAATCCAACTGAACCGAGAATTAGGAAGAATGAAAGCAGCATTAGCTTCATTTCTTTCTCGTTCGAAAGACACACAGCAACTATATCGTCAAGAAAAAATACTACTCTTTTTTGAAAACAACAAATTTTCCGATAGCAACTAGAAATGTAGACAGATGGTTTGCTGAGAATTATTTGAGGTAAATATGATGATAGCAAATGCGTAGAACAGAACCGCTCGAAATGGCAGTGGAAATGACAAGTGAAAAGTGTTTTTGTGTTATGCACGAAAAGTCAGAACGTTCGTTGCCGCGTAAATCGGATTACCTGATCATCAATTTAAGCGTTCAGGTTCATTGAAATCGGAAATTGATAGCGAATGAATCGCTGAGCTTCGTAAAATGCTGGGCCAATGACACTTTAATCGATAAGTGGATTTGAAGGTCAATTGAAGCTAATGTTTGCTCCTCAATTCATGACCACTGGCACTGCACGAAAGAAAAGAAAACCAACCTCTCCATTTTCTGCTGGCGACGGCGAACTGTATCTGGAAATAACATTTATTTTTGTCATTTTGTGTTGCTTATTGTTTTATCTTTCAAATTTGGTTACCGATTGCTCGCTTTGTTTCCAGTTTTCAGTTTGCTTGCTTGCATTGCGATTTGCAATAGCTTGACAGTTTACACACAATATTTAATAATTGAAAACATTCCCTACAGTGACAGGATGAGTGCAAGTGTGTTTTGAGATTAAAAGAATTAAAACAAAGTGCTTAAGACATATCCTATTATAACTATGCATTTTTATCGGGCATTGATTGCACTAGATGACAAGTTTTGTAAGTTTTGCGGAAACTTTCCCACTGCGCCAAAATCGCCAAGTACCAGTTCTGTTGCATCGATGCGAAGCGAATATATAATACCGAGTATTCTTAGTACCAATTTGGCGCAAAGCCGATATGATCAGTTCTACGTGAAGTGACGAATGCATTGTCGCGTATAAGTCGCGAATGTAAATGCGGTTATGTAAATGCACGACAGAAATCAGGGCACTGGACCGAACACGATACGTCAACCCATGCCTCTGGTGTCAATATACAAGGATCCCCCCTCTATTGCTTGAGGTTTGAAAACCTGAGACCTTTTTTTTTGCCTGGAAAATTTTTTTTTTGCGAAAATTTACACTAGATATTATGAGGGTCTGATCTGGGGGGTATATACCCCCCAGCCGGGGATCGCTACCCCCCCCAACGGAAAAATCGTGCCCATGTCTGGGTGGGGGTGACAGATATTTTTAAAAACTATCCTCTTTCTCAACAGTAAATTGAAAGGAATGGCGCCTTGAAAGAATGCCGACATGAAAGGAATTGTTACGTGTAATTTTTTCATCCGAAAATATCAACCATGCCTTTTTTGTCACAAAGTTGAGCACACCGTGTAGTGTTGACTGCAGTGTTGCAACACAATTTTTCAGACAAACGATTATGAGAGCAATTTATTTTATTTTAAACCATTCGGATCCGAAACTTTTATAAAGCACTTCAAACATGAACATGTAACCTGTCATGTACACACAAAATTCAAGCAAAAATCATCGAAAGTACAAGTGAATGTTTCCCATTTTTCCATGGCGAACACGATAAAAGATATTGTCAAATCGGTCTTCCGATTGGATGACATCACATTTGTGGTTGCTGAGCAGCAAAAAAATAATGTCCTCCACTTTGTAGACATGATCCTTATTTATAAACTTCATCGCTAGTTTGGTGATTAATTTCGATTCAGTAGATTCATTTTGAATAGCCAAATAAGCAGCGACTAATTCAGTGACATTGTTCTCAAGAAAGTCTCCGAAAGTATCGAAGGTAATTTTTTCCAGCTTTGGACACATAATTGGTAAATCTAACAACTCCATCCGTATTGCAGGATAACCAGTTATCTTGCCGAAATATTTGAATTCCTTGATATTTGCCCAATGAGCGGCGGGCAATTTTTGTGCGAATTCTAACAGTGAAAAAGCTCCTCCATTGGTGCATTTCAGTTTTCGAAGGGATGGCTGATTTGAAAGTGACTTAATGATTTCAATCATGTCATCAGCAGCCATCGGTTCACTAATTTTGAGTGCTTCGATTGGTTTTTCACGGAGAGCATTTTTGATCAATTCTATGTGTGTTTTAGAATTCATATCATGATAATAAAGCATGGTGAAGCAAACATTAACTCTCTTCAAGTTCAAGCATCTTCCAACGATTTCCCAATAATCAGAATAATCGTAATTACTTTCAAACTTCATGTTTTTAGCTTTCAGACATGTTAGCTGTCGACTGTACGCACCAATCAGCATTTTAATATAAGTATTAATTTCAGATTTTGAAAAGATGCTCAGGTCGCGTACAGTAATTGTTTTCATATTTGAGAATGTTTTCGCACCTTCGCGCATTATTGTCAAAACGATATGACGATAAAAAGAGTTCATCGTTACGTCAAGCAATTTCAGACCCAAATCGAGCTCAAGTGCTTCCACATGTCGATGTCGGATAAGCACAGATTCGATTGCAATCAGAAAATATTGTTCGTCGATGCGGTCGTCATTTATCTTTAAATAATTTTCATAGTCAGTTTCCTGTCTCCAGATTTTAAGAGTTTTAATGTTGGCCCAGGCTTCCAGAGACTGTGAATACTTTCTAAAGCACTGGGAAACTCTTTCTAAACGAACTTTGTCTTTCGGCCCGTTCACAAATTTGAAAATTGTCGGCAAAATATCGGCAGAAGTAAAGATCTGATCCGGTAACGACTGTGAAATATCCCTTGCATTTTCTAGTTTCTGACGTTTGCTGGAACACTCCGCCATGCTTTTGGTTGAAAAGGAAATTAACGACGTCAAATTATTTGTCTGGTTTCTGCAGGTGAAAGTTGACACCTTGCATATCTTTTAATCGCGTTCCGGGGGCGACTGGTACCATTCGATAGTTTAATAGAGCACGCTTATAACTTTTTACTGAAAGCTTCACGTGTTCTGAAACCTGTCTTAAACGCTTAGTTAGCCCTGGTTTTCAGAAAAGAGAGGCCGAATTCATACCTAAGCCTTGCACTAAGCTCAAAATAAGGCTACGTATAAACCAAGTTGCACGTGGTACCAGTCGCTGTGTGTGTGTGTGTGTGTTGAATGTGACGTACTGAATGTGTTGAATCAATACTGTACTGTCTTCATGGTTTCGTGCCAAGATATACACGCGTATGCTCACAGAATATAGAGCACGTCGGAAATTTGCGATTCCACCGACCCCGACCAAGCCTTTCATCCAAACATGGATTTATGTTTACAATCGCCAATATAAGCAAAATTACCACCGAGTACACAAGCTAGCGACAGTCTAAAACGACGCAACTTCAATTATTCATCAAACAACCGTGGAAAGAACAGGGAACCAAACGAGCCCAATGCGAAATCGAAAGTGGCCATCATCCATTAAGATTCGTTCGTCAAGCTTCCTCAAAAAAACTCTTTGTGCTCAAATATACTGACGAATATGAAATTTTTTAAAATCGCCCTTATGTATGATTGATTCAGTGCTGCATTTGTACCCGTTGAAAAGATTGGATGATGCATCCGCTTGTTTTTCGTCAATAATTTACGGATAAAAGATTGCTATGGAATTATAAGGCAACATTTTCGTTTTGAAAAGCAAGATATACCGTCACTAATTCAATCAAAAGTCCAGAATAAAATTTGTCATGAAAATATGCGATATTAATTTTTTTCAGCAGGGGCACTTTCGAGGCAAATTCAACAAAATCGACGAGGAAGTGTCTATTAATAACCGACGTGTCGAATTCCCTCAAATTGGTCGAGTGCATAGCTGGTAAACGATTTGCAAACTGAGCTAATGAGAAAGATTGCCAGTCATAGCATTTGAGTTCATTGACGACTCCCGCGAACTACTGGCGGAGAAACAAGATGATACAGTTGTTGTGATCTCAGCGGACTCCACATGGCATGTACAGGTAAAAGGTAAAGCCGCTTTCATTCCGCAGCGCTTCCTAATTGTCATCGATGCCAGTAGCGATGGCGATAAGGCCTGACGCATGTTCTTTTTGGCCGGAAGCAGAGGTGGGCATCTGGGGGGTGTGTACCCTCCCCTGAGGGGTTTGTACCTTTTGCCTTCGCTGTTTGGGGGGTACAAAAAAAATTAGCAATACAAGAGTTTCCCCTTCTATTGCTCGAGGTTTGAAAACCGTTTTTTTGGTGCGGAAAATTTTTTTTTGCGAAAATTTACACTAGATTTTATGAGGTTGTGATCTTGGGGGGTACATACCCCCCCCCCCAGACAAAAACCGGTGCCCACCTCTGGCCGGAAGTGAGCATTCATTCTACCACCATCCTCGAACAACCGTATCTTCGAGTCACAGATGTGATCAGGGTTCAAGATTGGGGGAGTTGTAAGTGGTTTTCCGGATTCTGAGGGGGATCGTAAATTTTTTTTCGCCAAAAACCTCATTCTCTTTTGTGCTTGTTCATAATTTTTTCTGGATTTCGAGAAGGGGTCGTAAATTTAAATTTCTCCTATGATTTGAGGGGGGTTAACCCCCACAACCATACCTGTAACCGGGGGGGACCTAGCTACATACAGGCTCCCCCTGTTCGAAGCAGGCGCGTAGCTAGGGGGGGGGGGCTGCGCCCTCCCCGTCGTTCGGAATTTCAACCCCGTAAATTCAGAATTCCGGAAAAATGATAAAGGTCCCCTGTTATCACTTTTTGATTTTGCCTTCTGATGAGCTGATTTACCCCCCCCCCCCCTCCCGTCCTTCGGTTTCTAGCTACGCGCCTGGTTCCAAGAGCTGAATTCCAGCCTTCCTCAAGCTGGAGGACATATGCCCGAACGAAGCAATATGGGCACCAGTTTCGGGACAGAGTATAAGGCGTAGGAATGACGTTCTGTAGGTCCAGACTTGTCCTTGTCGCCAATCACACTCCTCCCTGCCCAAAACGTTCTGATCAAGCTGAGAAATTATACTCCGGGGTTGCACATATCTGATTTTAAACTCGAAGCCTGACTGTTGGAGCCTGAAAATTCGTGTTGGAACCATGATAAAGCTACCAACCAAACATGGCTCGGATTTCCGCATGGAAGATGAAGCAGTTATACATAATCACAAGCCATATCAGCAAGCAAAAGCTTGCAGCAAATCATAAACAAAATCGTTTTCGAAATGTTCCCATTTCACCGGTCATTTTTATTTACAGAAATTTTTAACCAACCGTTTCATCAAGATTTTTTTGACCAGCCGAAATAATTGGCGTCCGATTTGTCTGACGTTTTCTCGAACCATGATTTCGCAAATGACGCCTGAGTGAGGACCGTGAAATCAACTTGTCTGAACATACCGTACACTATACGCTGAAACGCAACGCAACTACCGGGAATAGGGAGGAATTGTCTGAACAACCGTATGTTGTTAGGGAGGAACTGTCTGAACAACCATCAATAGAGAGGAACTATCTGAACACCGTTTTATGAGCGAGAAACCATCAGAACAATTATTTTCTGTCGTAAAAATGAAACAACGGTTGTGTAAATGAAACAACGAGGAAACAAACAAGCATTTCATAGAAAGGGGCGATACGAGCTTTTACTGGACAAGCATACGAGCTTCCGGGACACGCATTAGTTTCTTTTACTTTCAATAATAATCTTTCACAACATTAGTCACTTATATCATGTATCACAGCGAAATGCATCCTGCTCATCACACCATTTCGTCCCTGAATCACTTTTGTGGCGTGTATAGAACGCAATGTTCAGATAAGTTGGTTTGACCAGTGAGGACAGGGCGTTGACGTATCCGTGAATATTCATTCCACCAACCACCATCCTCAACTTTATCTCCAAGTTTGCGATCTTGCAGATGAATGGATGATGACTTCCATGATTGAGACTGCCAAGAACCAATCATTACTTTTGGAAATGTTGGGCTGCGGATCAGCCGATACATTATGAATTATTTTCAGTTTTCTGACATTACCGAAAGACAAACTTCGCTTGGAGCGAGTTTGTCACACTTTCAGAACACATGCGCTTTCATTTCAATCATGGTCCAAGTTTACAATGCTTAAAGTCCAGGATTATGGAAGAAACTATCTTATGAACAATGCCAAAATTGTGGCCGAACATTTGGCGACGGCGATCAAAGCAATTCCGTTTCGCTGTCGAAACGTTTTGGCAATTGATCTTCTCCGTTGCAGTAGCCCAACGGCATATTTGCTTGTCGCAAAAGTTATCTTGCAAGAAGGTGTCGACACTTATCGAAATATTGCAGAATTATCCGTCGCCGGTCAATTGTCAAGTGTTATCACACGATACATTTCAGTTCTTGTAGGCACTTTACGGTCCTTTACGGTTCTTGTAGGCCAGTTGCAGTCCTTATTTCTGTCAGAGTTGCGATTTTCGAATGCGACGGAAATGGCTTTATTTTGGGAGAAAGTTAGAGACTGCACTATCTTGAAGACATTTGTTTACTTACATCGAACTCGTCTTTGTCACGAGAAATTTTTCCCTACACCAGATATGATAAAGATGTCGTTAGGTCAAAAGACAATCAAATACCTCTGTCTTAGAGCCTCTTTTATAAACGCAAACCACCTGGCCGAAATTGTGTGTTCACTGGATCCTCAATCCCTACGCTATCTGAACGTTAACAGCAATTTTGTCTCACTGAACGAATTTGTTGAACAACTGCCAATTACTAACCGGACCAGTTTGTATGACTTTCATTTTGAAGTTGAGCGCAAAGACCAGATGGGATCAGTTTTCATGTTACCTAAATATTTTCCTCAACTCAAGGTTATACGACTCGAATTCATAGCAAAAGTTTTGCAACTTGATCAGGCAATCGATTTGATCATGTCACTGATTTATACACTCAGTGAAAATAATAACCAGAATTCCAGATTCTTAAAGCTCATACTGAACTCTTCTATTTTTGATGAAACCGGCCGCAAAGTTGCGCGTTGGTTGGTTGAATCTCTTGTCAATGAGCACAATTGCAAAATCAAATGGACAGGCCCAGACCAAATTGGTTTCTGCGTTTATTCCAGCGAAACTGGCCAGATAATATTGTACGTTTGTTTTCGCGACAACTTGTGTGTAATCGACGTCTCTCGACGATAGCGTCGAACTATATTTTTGCTCGATTTCTAATTGGCTTTACGTTCTTTGCGACACAATAAACCACAGTCATGAGCAAATGGAAAAGATAATTAAGGTTGTGGTGCACAAAATGGTCATCTTCAAACGCTTGCAAGCAAGCAGTACTGTAAAAAACTCGGCGTCCTACCAGTAACGCTTCCATCAGCAAGCACTACCCTTTGGTGATGAAAGGCACAGCATCGTTTGCGTCGATGAAAGGCATGAAAAACTGTCAAAGCCACAGCGAAAACGTAGACAATTACACAGTTAAGCGAAAGGTTTGCAGTAAATAACACTTCATGAATGTAAGAGCCGGCCTCTTTATGTGGTTCACTTTATTTTCATATCATCAGAAAAATCCTGTACCTTCTGTTGCGCATCCAGTAAGTAATATATTGCATAGATTATATAACACATTACATAGAATAACCAATATTAGTAGTTCACAGTAGGAAGACGATAAAGGTAAACTTTAAATTCGATGGAAGTAAATTCGGAATGCCAGCGAGCCATCGAAATTACTGAATTTAAATCCCAGCGAACAGTTTCCCATTCTACAGTAAATGAAGCCTTAATAACTCCATTATTGCAACTTATTGTCCTCTGCAAGTTGACCAAAATAAAAATTTGCAAAATTCTCTGTCGTTCCTTTTCAGAACTTATTTTACTGACAAGACATAAGTAAACTAGCTAACAATTTTATCGCGACGGTAGCTTGTTCAGACCGGCTGGATATACCCCCTGGGAACGCTCTCGAATTCTCAATTATCAAGAGGCGTATCAAATGTAAACAAAAAAATTTCGCGAGGAGCGGCAGAAGCTTCCACTCGGTCCTTATCAACAATTATATTATTTTCCGTGAAAATGATTTCGAGTTTTTTCAAGTGACGCAGATGCTTTACAAAGTCACAGAGGGTTTCTGTTAGATTGACGATTTTCTCATGTTCATCGAAATTTTCGAATTTAAAATCATCCAGAATAAATTCTTCTATTGATTCACAGGCTTGCCAAATTTCAAAGAATGGTTGCAACTGGAATTTGTTTTGAAAAGTTTGGCTCAAATTCAAAATTTTCTTTATATGCCTACAATGAGTGCAAATATCCGAAACGAAGTTCTGCAAAAGAGGAAACGAGAATTCACAATGTTCAAAGCAAAGCTGCTCCAGGTTTTTTATTTTTTCGAAAGTAAGTGGATGTGATATCTCTGACTTTTCTTCAAAGAAAACAAAAGAGGTCAGAGCAAACTTTTTCAATCGCGGCAATTGTGGCAATGAAAAAGGAAAGGTGACTCGTCTTTTTTCCGAACAAGATACATCTATGTCTTCAGAAAGCAAAAAATACTGAAGCACTGTGTCAATTTTCGAACCGAAATCAGTCAATCCAACTGATGAGGGGATTCGACAATTTCCATTGTTGGAAATCATTTTAATATTTTCATCGTTAAAACAAACTTCAATATTGCGCAACAAAATTTCTTTCTCGCTTTCAATGTTCTCAGACAAGTGTTTGATTGTTTCAATGAAACATCCTGGATCACAAAAACGAATAGCAAAAAATCCACTTTTGTTGAGTCGCCAGACTTAGTTGTAGCATCGAATGCAGATAAGATTATTGATTTCGATTCATTTGATAAATCGCATTCAATGCCTGCTCCATAAATAATTAAATTGCGCAAAGACGCCATCGAAGTTAATTTAATGCAATCGCTAATTTTCAAATCAGAGGAAGAATAAAGCAAAATTGTTTTTACGTTACAACATTCGCTGATTATGTTGCTTAATTGCTGATAGGATTCGACTTGTGTGAACAGGAGGGAAAGATCCAGAGATAATGACGTGTAATTTTTAAAAAATGATTTGTAATGACAGAAACGAACTAAATTGCAATTGATAAAAGACGCTTGCCAGATAAATCCCTCAACAACGCTCATTTTATATTTGTCCGCTGATTTAAAATCTTCAAAATACGCATAAGCATTTGGAAGATCCTTCTCAAAAATGTCTTTTGATACTGGGTCGACAGTCAAAGAAATGGAAAAGTTCTCTGGCCAATAATAATAAATACCTCCCGCCATAAACTCTTGAATGGTTCTGTGAGGAAATGCAAATTGCGCGGATCGTCGCAAATTGGTCGTGTTTTCCTCGCGAACGAGAATTCCAACAGTAGTGACGGCCTCGCTAATTTGATATTTGCAAAGATCCTCCTTCAAGAAAAAGAATTCTTGGTAACGCTCGTAAGCCATTATACCCAATTTGCGTAGCGATGGAAATTTGAGGAAATGATCTTGAATTATCATCCATTTGTCTTCGTCTTCGTCGAACGCATCCGTTTCAAAGCCCAGCAAGGCTGGAACGTCTCGGTCTGGATGGTCGGTCTGGTATCGATCGATCAGCCACCAAATAATGCACTGATAGAGTTCGAAAACAGTTTTCTTCTCAATTTTATCGTAAACCAAACAAATAAATACCAAAAATAGCGGCGTTTCTGCAATTTTATCGAGGCTTGGACTTTGATCGATGCATCGTTCGACTTCCTCGATTTTCTTTTCACTATCGACAGTGCAATGAAAGTGAGCTCGAATGTAGGCCGATTTTTGCTCTCTTTTATCAAATCCAAGCACTGTTGCTGAATTGAGAATATTGGAGCGATTCAGATAAAGAGAAAGAGGACCAGGCCTTGTTGATATTATGACGTCATACGTTACCGATTTTCGCAGGAAACGCTCCTTGAGAAAATTTGTGATCTCAACGCATGGATTCTTAGAAATCGCCTCGTCGTAACCGTCTAGCAGGACAAGAATGGGATTTTCTCTGCAGAAATCGTTATTGGCAACAAGTTCAGTAAGCCGATTGATGCCTTCTTCTTTTGTGTCCTGGTAACTGTCCCGAATCATGTCTGCAATAGATGAACATTTACTCTCGCGAATCCGACGAAATTCAACGTAGAAGACGAATTTGTAGCAGTCTAATTTTCCGTCGGCCCAGTCAAACGCAATGCGACGCATAAGGGAAGTTTTTCCGCTTGCCGCCCTGCCTTCTACGATAAGCAACTGATTTCCATTCGTGAAGGCCTCCTTGACCAGTTTGCACTGATCTTCAATCCGTCTTTCTTCGCGATTGCCGTCGGTCCAGTTCTTTTTGAGTGCCAACGACACCCAGGTGTTGGTGATATCGAAAGTAAACGGAAGAGAAAAGGGATTGACTCTTTGAAAACTTTTCTTATACAGAATTCTGAGCGATTCTTGAGCGACTATTATTCTGGCACTGTCTGAAACGGTGGACGGCATCGTCAGGCTTAGGGCGTGTCTATGGGGGGTGTAAGGAAGGGGATGCGCAACGACAGTGGGGGGAGGACGTCCTCATCGCCATCCACTATAACGTGGAACTGCCCCCAGTTTCCGAAACCTGGAGGCAAAAGGTAAAAAATGTTCAATTTTTTCGCCGATGGTGCTAAAGAAGAGATCACAATTTTACCTGCGGCGGCACAAAATCTTAATAATTTTGCCGTCACAGCTTCGAATTTCTCGGATCATTTCTAAGCCCTGCGATGAGTTCTTGGTTTTTCTCGCTTCTACCGGAATTTCTCCTCCCCCTCCCCCGGGGCGTATTATTGAAAGCCTTGAGAGCCCCGGGCGTATTTTGCAAGCGAAAATTTATTCCATGAGACCGAAAAATCGTTTATTTTCAGCAATTATTAAGACAAATTTCGTCAAATCAGATATTATTTGTCAGTTCAATCGGCAATTTTTTTTCAAAATTCAAGGAATACATTGGCAGAAATTATGTATTAGGCCTGCTTTATCATTATCGTGACACAAGTTAATATATTTTTACCCTTTGTCATGTTTACGAAGTAACTAAAGTGGTTTGTCTATTTCTCGAAAATACTCCCCGGGGAGTATTTTCCGCCCTCATGTGAAGGTAAAAAATGGCACTTCAGTGATAAGCCCCAGGGCGTATTTACGAGAAAATCTGGAACCTTCTTCCTGACTAACATCTTCCTGTCGAGTTTTCGGTACATCTAATTTTCCCAGACAGTTAAGAACTTGCTTTGCAAGATGATTTTGATCAGAATCCTTGAGACTTTGAATGAAAGCAGAAAAAGCCTGTGGACCTGACTTAAATAGGTGCTCTAAAAGACAAAGGTTCCTTTCGAAGTCGGTTTGCTTTGCCTGAAAAGTAAAAAGCGATTTTTGCCAATGGAAGTTTTGTCAACTAACCTCAATCTGTTGCTTATTGAGAAAATTGAGAACATTTTTGCTTATCAAGTAGGCGATAATCTTTGTCATCTGCATGTTTTCAGCCAGAAGAGGCAAGCATTCTATCAGGGCACTTTTTTCTTCCTTGTTCATTTTATTTCATCCTTCATGCAACTGAAAAGGAAATGAGAGGTTCTTTTCTAGCGTCGATCGATATGTCCTCAAAAGACATCAATGTACTATAAAACTACATAAATATACCTTCAAATCACATGAACGCGATGGTACACGAATGTTGTATGTAGCATTTTCAAATCGAATCTCAAATTAGGTGGACAATTAGACTGCAAGATTTACAGGTGGGCAAATCGTGTAAGTGAATTTTCAGATCCAGAAGTTGGAGGTTGCAAATTTTTTCCAGAAATCTAGGAGGTTCGCATAATACAACCCAAATTTTTGTTTCGAGACAACAAACTTTCCAAAAAAATCCCATTTTGCTTAGCAACCCTATTTTTCAGAGTTCGCATGGATTTTACCAGATTGGGAAGTAACCCCAAACTCCCGTCTCCAAGTCACCAATAACTAACTGTTAACCATTCACAGCTATCCAGCTGCTATGAAAAAGTGCATTGCCTCGATTAAAATGAATCCGACTCACTGAGATTTGAGAAATCAATATTGCATAGAATCTCATTTGATCAGAGTGGGGATAAATTTTCGAATAGTTTCGCTGCTCTCACGCGTACTTTCTTTTCAAATGCAGCAAAGAATTGGACGGCATATTTACTCGTCGAAGCTTATTCACAACGTTATTTCGATGCCGTGCCAACGCGACGCTGCTCCTATCAATTCTCTTTTGGTGCATAACACTGTCCACAGCGCAGTCTCGCAGCGAACGTTGAGTTTTGTGCAAGTGCGCGCACGTTTTTAATTGATAACGCGGTAACTCTAGCATTGCCGCAAAGTCTTCGGACTTTTTTATTTATATAGAATTTATTGAAAAAGTGCAGAACTATTTCATTTTAAATAAATGTTCGGAAAAATCGACTCTTAAATAAATAATTCATTTAATCGAGACAAATTTTTTACTTAGTACAGAGACACCGGTACAAATTTTTTCGCGAAATACGTCGTTTCGTCAACACTGCAGGCGTTCTATCAAAAACTGGTTTCCGTTTAAATTACGGTAAATAACGGTAAATATGAAAATTTGTGTGTCGAGTGGCGAGTGGCGACTGCTGCGGACATACAGTCGGAAACTCGGCAACCAGACCGGGCAAAAGACTACGGTACCTAACGCAAAATATATATAAGGGCCTGATCAGGCAACACAAAATATAGCGCATTGATTTATATGCTGCAAGGCTTAGTAAACTACGCCCGGTCTGGACGCCGAGTTTTTTGTTTACACTCACAGCATCAATTCTAAATTTGATATACCATATTTTAAGAAATAGTGGCACAGGCAGAAATAATGGCATAGGGTCCAGAGAGGTCGGCCACTATTTCTTAAAATACGGTAGTCGAGTACGGATATAAGGACTGCGGCTGTACGAAGGATTACAGTGCAAGAGATAACGCATCGTTAACGTCGAATCCAAAGGGTGAAGCAACCCGCCACTGTGCGAAGCGATTAATTTTTGTACAAATGAAAAGAGAAAAGTGGCAGAAAGGAAGGTGTTGTTAGTTATTTTGATCGCTTAGAATTCGCGATTTTGATCTCTACGGAACATGAAAAAACACTCATCAGTAATATAAAAAATCTGTCATTAATATATCAGCAAAAAAAATTATCTATCTTTTACGGTGTTCGTCATTCACGTTTTTAATTGCAGAGAAACAGATGGAAAATATTGCCGCGCGTTTACTTTGCAAATCGAAATGAAAAGCAAAGAAGAAGGTACATTGAACAGCGTAAATCAAATTATTTAATAAACTTTAATTTCGTTGCGAAACAAAAAATTCTTCATTTAGAGGTATTGTAGAAATTCGTCAGAGAAAGTGCTAATATATAATTTTGTAAAATCCGTACTCGAGAATAGAAAGAAGGACGCGCCATTGCATTGGCGTCATTAATTATTTGGATATTATTCGCGACTCTGAACCCAACGGAAGATGAGCGGTGAGAAGCTGATCGGCAGAACACCAATTGAGCCGTAGCATTCAAGCAGGCGCGTAGGCAGCAGGGGGCGGGGGCTGGGCCCCCCATCGTTTCGAAAAAACGTCTTCGCCACGTAGTGGCGAAAAAAATCTGATAAAAAAACGTGATTGCCACGTAGTGGCGAAATTTTTTTGAAACGCTTGCCCCTAGACATGTAATACCAATACCCGATACCCAATAGCAATAGCAATACTATTGGATTTTTTTACTATTGCTATTGCTATTGGGGTTTGACTATTGCTATTGGGTATTGGGTATTGGGTTTTTGAAAGCTATTGCTATTGGGTATTAGGTATAGGGTTTTGACTATTGGGTATTGGGTACTGTTATCTTCTTCTCTACTAACAGCTCTGTCACTGTCAGCTTGATCATTCATTCTCAAATTCTCAATTCTCACAATCAAAGTTTTGCCTCTGGCGGTAAAAAATTGTGTCACATTTGTGCCTCCAACAGAACTTTGAAAATTCTAAATATTTTTTGCACTATTGGGTATTGGGTTCTTACTATTGCTATTGCTATTGCTATTGGGTTGTAACTATTGCTATTGGGTATTGGGTTTTCGAATTTTGACTATTGCTATTGGGTATTGTTACATGTCTAGTCAACACTGCAACCAAACTCACTTTGTGTTTGTGCGTATTCTTCAGACTCTTCCAGTAGGTACTTTTGATAATTTTCCATGAGAATCTTATAACGCACAACATTTTGATGCACCGAGTCCAGCTGCTGCACCAAAGGGATATTTTTGAACACTTGCGCTTCAAATTGCTGAAAATATTGACTTTGTAAACAGAAGAGCCATCAAGGCAGCAGGCACCTTTGTGATGAACTCAAAGTCTTTGTTTTCCGTCATCAGTTTGCGTAGTTCGTTGCTGATAGTTTGTTTGTCTTTCAAAAAGGGATTGCAAATCTTCAGAATATCGGCGTTTTTGACCAAGACACTTGCGATATCTGGATGGTTGGAGTCCCTGAAATTCACATTTTTATCAATTTGCCCGCCAGCTAACATGTATAGTCAGAATTTTTCGAACGGTTAACCAGAAATCGATCGAATACCCCTCAATTGAATGTCAAAATCCAGAATTTATTGTATTGAGTATCACTACTTCATGATTTAAATCCATTTTTAGTAAACGTCCCACAACGATGTTTAGTCACTATTGCACATCTAAAAGTCTGGGATTACGGTGCTTTCTGCAATACTCTCTTTACCGTCAAAGAAATTATGAGTATAGAACACCAACCAGTCTTTCATTTTCTTTTCAAACTGCTCCAGAAGAATATTATGAGCTGCGTAGATTTGGGCGACATAAGTTACAAATTTGTCGAAAAATGCGCGGTCAGATTCTTGGAATAGCGGTCGACCGAGTCGCTCTGAGTAAGCGTCAAGGTACGCAGGATATGCCTAGATAGAGACGCATGCTGTATGAGTTAGAGTCAATGGAATGCGTCATACCGTAAACATATTATACATGAGAAACGTAAAATTTTGTTCTGTTGTGAAGATTTCTCGAGCTGCACAGAGAAGTTTCCGCAGACGCTCTTCCTAAAATTAATTACCATCGTTGACGCGTTCGCAACTATTGAAATACTCATTTTCTTCACAATCTTCCAGATTAGTACAGCCAAATTAAGCATCGCCGGAATTAGTCAATTAGTCTAGCCTTGTGACCATCAAAAAGTTGGAACATGTGAATTTGTTTTGCAAATGTAACCCATTGAAATTTGGGTGATCTCTATTCGCTACATATTGGAGAGCAGTGTTATCTTTTGCTAAGTCAGTAAAATAATTCGGTAATTAGCCAATACAACGGGATAACAATAGGTCATCGGCTAATTACCGACCTAGATTCGGTAAGCCAAATACGGTGGGAGAACAGTAGGTCATCGGCTAATTACTGACCTAGATCCGATGACCAATTGTTATCCATTGTATTGGCTAATTATCGACTTATTTTACTGACTTAGCAAAAGACGACACTGTTCGGCACAATGACACAAAGGACGGACCTCCTTATTTTCACCAGCGAAACTAGAAACACTGTGTTCGCTGACGACACTGCTCGTTTGGTAGCCGCTGTCCCAGGTCTTAGACTGCTCAGGTCGCGGTGTGCAGTCACCGTTCAGCCCATCGCTGACCTGCGCGTCATCGCCGTTGACCTCCTTGAGCTGCGGTCGACCCTTCTTCGCCACCGGCCGAATGCTCCCGATGCCGGGTGGGATGTCGTTGATGAAACCTTCGATCTGTTGCGAACTTCTCGTTGAACTTCTCGTTGAGCTCGTGGCGCTCGTACGACGCTTCAACATGCCCTTCTCCTGCAGTTCATTCATGATCGCTAAGTGGATCGAGTTGTCGGAGAGGGCAAAGGACGGCTTCGTCCTCATCGTCGGCGTCGGCAGTTCGACGTCGAAATCGTCGAGCTCTTCGTCGTCGACATCGGAGCTAACCGACGACATGCTGCTAACGCCGGTCATGTCCAATGCCGCACCACTGTTGATCGACGAGGAGTCGTCGCTGGTCACTAAGGACAGCATTTTCGGCTTTGGCGGAACCGCCGGTTTCACCGACTCTCGTCGCTCAGCAGCAGACAGTGCCGGCGAATTAGCAGCAGAATCGTCGCCCATCTCCTGTTTGTTGCAGACAATGACGGGTTTTTTGGGGGGCTTGGGTGGAATAGTTCTCGGTAGAGTAAGCGGAATTCTGCTTTCAAGCGCACTGCGCAGAGCGCTCACACTGAGCCCGGGTGACTCGCTGAAAGTACAATTGCGTCTCATATTGGCAACAAAACTTTCGGGCGGCGCAAACTTCCGCCGCGGCCACCCACCATATCTACATCAAAGCACATGGAAAAGGTGTTTATAACCAAACGACTGAGAATCATACCTGTTGTCAGTCATGCCGAGCCAGGCGATTGACGTGCCTCATGTGGCATTGACCAGTCCACCAAGTGTTATCTGTCTAGAAATAGATATTCCTAGAGAATGATTACACCAAACGCTACACGCCCGTCTTAATATCGCCTTACTAACTCCGAGAATCGCGTCTGATGGTTCTCTCTCTCAAGCAGTGAATCAGCGCGCAACGTTTCCCGAGCGGACGATCAACTGCCGGCAGAAAACTTTGCCCGACATAAAGAAAACTCCCAATCGCCTCCGTCCGACTGATGATTCATAAACTGCACGCGTCATCACTCAGCCTGAATTCTGCGATACTTCAACAACGCGCCGCACCCCGGTCTCATCGCAAATATCAGCAGTCTGTCCCGTACGATACGGACACGATCGTTCCATTGGCGTTCTGCGCAAAAAAATGTGGCGCACGATTAAGAGAACTGTAACAGCAATTGAATTCAATAGCGCTGGCAGGCAGTTAGTATGACGAACGGTCTGTTAACCTATTGTGGACACAAGTAGTATGACTGGTCACGTAGCAACGGCATTTGCTCAACACGGTCGTTGTAAATACGGAATGGCTGAACTACGGTCAAATGGTGAAAAACCGTGCAATGAAACGAACGTTCTCGATTCGCCGTAGAAACCAGAAACCAGAAGAAACCAGAGGTCCAGAAGACTCATCAACACTTGTGTTTTTGTCTTGTCACATTGTTATGACCTATAGTGCCACCTTAAAGACATACAGCTTGAAGCAGCGCATTGATCATGAGCAATCCTGAGATGCTTGAAAATTATGAATGGCGTTTTGGGGGTACGAGAGTTTGGTTGAGCCATTGAAATAATTACCAATGTGATCGATTTAGTCACCGCCGACAGCAGCAATCCGGAAGAAGTCGGGAAAGCGTTCGTTCAGTTGACTCTCACGACAAAGACAAACGGACCCACCGCCAAAGCCCAGCGAACCTGCGTTCTTACCATTCCTCAATTTTATCAGTTCCTTTTGCAAGCAGAACAAGTCAGCCATTCCTTGTAAAATGTCCATCTCATGCTACTGTACTTTGCTGTTCCTCTCTTACTGAAAATTGCTCATACTAAGTGACTTATACATACTTTGAACCGAAGAGAAATTTATGCACAGTACACAAACCAGTTGTCATGAGTCAGGAAGAACACTCGGCACGTATAATGAAAGATGATAAGAATCGCAAAACGCGCACTTGTCCGCCCACGCGCATTTGACATCCGAATCAGGGCAGACTTCGATGCCAAGGTGGCGACGGTCGCTGATGTCCATGATATGTATGTATTTGTATTTGTGTGTATTTACTATTTGTTTTCGTTTTTTCAACAATATGTAAATGGTTGTTGAGTTTCCCATATTGAAAAGCAATGTAGCAGCGGCTGGGCAAGAAATGTGATCGGATTTGCAAACACTGCAATTGTTGTACGTATTGGCAACTGAGTTTCAACTTCTCATGAGCATCACCACCATTTCCCAGAAGTTTAGCCTACTGTTTCGAGCAGGAATCGTCCTCCTCAGTAGGGATCACCTTGATAAATAAAAGGTTCCTGATATATTCTTGGTTGCATGCGAGTACACCAGAATCCTAGGAGCTACGACAGTGATGTATTATACAGTCTGTGTAATTACATGCAACCAAGAATATATCAGGAACCTTTTATTTATCAGGGTGATCCCTACTCCTCAGTCCGCGCCTGGATTTTTTCTGACGAGATTCCAATCCCCGCCATTGCACGAACATCACTGCACACCGCGTCAAAGCCGAAGGAAATTTGCAGCAGTGTTCATTCTCAGAAATTCTCTCTAGTTGTGACTCTTGTACAACCAAAACTGCCTCATTCTTGCTTCAAAAGAAGGTGCTATTTTTTTTAATGAACAGTGAATCATATTTGGTACAGATTAGACAGGCTCGAGATTCGCCTTCGAAACGCAGATCACAGCAAATAATGGGCAACAAACACGTTGATGATGTTTTCACAAATTCAGTCGGCAACATTGGTCATTCATTGATCAAAAGGAACTTGATGTGCACTGGAACCGGGTAATTCTAAGTATATACATGAAAATTTCAAGTGACTAAATTTCGACAGCAAACGGGGAAGGTATAATGAGCATGCAAAGGTTCGGCAACAATCTTTCATGAGCACAACAGGTATTATTTGTACACAGACTTCTTCCTCATGAAACAAATATCAGATCTTTCGATCAAAGCGAATGCAAAAGGTTCTTTGCAATGTGGAAAAATTTCAGTCGTCAATAAAGTTTCAAAGAGATTTTGGATGGGAAATATTGCACTACTCGTGAACAGCTGTAACACACAGTTCAATGCGAAGCAGGCGTCACCTGATAGTACTGCCGCGTACGAGGGTTGTAGTAGCAGTTGAGTTCAGGGTCGAATATCAGATCCAGAACTGGCGCCAATCCGTCCTCCGACGGCGTCGACACCGATTTATCTGTGGGGATGTGACCCTCGTCATGTCGCAAACTGCAAAGAAATTGTTCAGCTGAGCGATTGATAGTCTCGAGTACCGAGATGAGAGCAGACTTTGAGACAACGACGATTTCAAATCGATTATGCCGAGGTGATGTAGAGCTGGATGGCGCTGTTTCGGTGCACTCTGAAGAGAGCTTTAGTATCACAGTTCCAATTTGGCTCTTCGTTTTTGTTATACATTCTTGGTGAGACCGGCTTAACTATAGGACTGATGACGTCATGCTCACAGTTACGTCGGTCCCACCAAGAATGCATAACAAAAATGAAGTAGGTAATTCCAGACGGTTACGTACTGAAATCATAGGTCCCAGTCCGTCTGCGTCTTCGTCACCAAAGTCGTCATCGGAGGAGTCGTTAAACTCGTGCCGAGACAGGTCGGACAATTTGCTTTGGTCCGCGCCCCCAACAGCGTTCGACTTCTTCGTCGAGTCGGTGCTCAGATTAGCCCGTCGCATACTCAACAGCATTGCGTGCTCATCAAAGTCCAAACCGACACTCGGCCACAGCGCCGATTTCGGTATTTGCATTGTATCCGTCGTCGTGGCCACGGGCGGAGAAACGACGCCATGCGCTGAAGACATGGCGGCGGTTGGAGGCGTCGATGGTGACGCACGTGCTGGCACATTGGCAGTAGCAGAAATCATCGGCTCATCTTCGCTGTCTGACACCGCCGTCAACGACACGAGCTCCTCGTCCGGACCGTCGATCACGGCCGTCACTCTCTCGGCCAAAATGCGATTCAGCACAATCGAGTCTACTGAAATCAGATCTACTGTGATTGCATACCTGTAGCCACGGGGTTAGGGGCAGGGCTGGATTAAGAAACGCAATTTGGTCGGGGGGCCTGGAACTTTTGGTAACAGGGGGGCTTATTTGTACGTGGAAAAATGAAAAAATTGCCGGGGGACCCCTCTCCAAGAGGCGGAGATCCCGGGGGGGCCTAGCACTTAAGTGTCAAAAGTGCCTGGGTTAATCCGGCCCTGGTTAGGGGAGTGCCCCCCTCTGGTCCAGGTCCACCCCCCCCCCCGGACCGCGAAGCGGCCGCGCACAGGTAAGGTCACCCCTTATCATTCGGCCGAAGGCCGAAAAATTTTGAATTTGGGGCAAATTTTTGAAGGGTACGGTGGCCATCTCCCCTCGCCGCCAACTCTCCTATGGCTGCGGACCCCAGCTAGAGGTATGTGCGATTGTGTCCTTATGGTGGGTTGGAAGCACGCTTACCGTCCGGTGATTGGGGCCGTCCGAGCGAGGCCGTTCTACGCCGTCCGTGTTCGGAGCGTTTCGCAGATGGACCGCGCCACGCTTGACGAACAGAACCAAGTGTGCGAGTATCGGCGTGCACGAGTGACTGGCGAGCTTCTGGAAAAAGCAAGCATGATCTAATATAAACGGATTACAGCGGATTAGTGAGAAACTTTGTTGGCCCTACTCACACAAAATACACTTCGTTTACTACAGTGCATTAGACTCACGGAGTCTCGGCAAAGACGAGCTGCGTTTTTTGGCGTTTTCCGCTCGAACACTCAGTTCGTCCAGTCGACTTCTTCGGTCGCCCATCGGAGTCTTTGGAGGCGCGGACGACACTTTCATTTTCCGTCGAAGCGACGACGAATGCGCATTGAGTGATCTGGGCAGTTCGGCCGGCCGTTTCAGCATTCCATACCCATGGCCAGCTTGTTCGTCTGAAGAGTGCGATGCGATGCGTACATTGCGTCTGACGTGAAACAAGAGAGAACTCACGTGGCAAGCGATGCGATTTGAATCCATTGGTCAGTGGCGCTTCCTCGTCCGTCCACGACAAAATTTGTGTGGTCTCTGCAACTGTCGGCGACATCCGAAGCGCTTTCGGAATTGACGTATGCGCAGTTGTCGAAGAGGTCGTATCAGAACTGTCTGAAGAATTGCAATTGTTCGAGTTGATTGTTCGCAAGAAAATCGAATCTCACCGGAGGACTGCGATGAAAATGCGCCCACTGCATTTCGCAGCGTAAATATTCGTCGAAAGCTGCAGTTGGCGCAAATAGTAATTGATTGAATGGAATCATATTGCTGTCCATTCCACAAACTGGAGACGATTTCTTTCAAAGGAACCACCGCATTTACCCACTGGAAACAAATAAACATGATGAAGTAGTGTATCATGAATGAAATGAGCTCTCCTTACAAGAGACTTTCGCAGATTGACAAGCGAAATTCGCGCATTCAGCGGTCCGACTTCAGTCTTTCGGAAAAAGGTGGAAAATTTCAGCGTCCGTCGGGCCCCACTCTGGTCGGCGATCGTTGTCTCAAAACTGAAGTCGCTGTCGGCGTTCACGCGCACTTGTAGTACTAAGTACGGCTGCCTAAGACCGACTGAAAAACGCAGAAATTGGTGTGCAATAGTGCATTGATGTATTTATGATTACTGAGACAACCTACACAATGGTAAATTTTCTCATCAATACTTAGAATTGAGATAAATGAAACTTCCACAGTTGCTTTAAATTTATGAGCAATATGTATAGAAGAAAAACAAATGGAAATAGCCGTACGCGATATTCGTGGATCAGAAGGGGTGCTGATGCGGCAAGATGTGCTGGGCGATCCATTGAGAGCGAAGACGTAAGTCTTGGCCGAAGAGTCGTACACACGGCGCAAAGCACTGGGGTTCGTTCTGCGCCAGGTAGCCGTCAGCTGGTCGATCGCCGCGTGGCCCGCTGCCGACAGCACTTCCACGAACGGTCCGTTCTGAAACACTCCATCGCATCAACACAATCGACATCAGCACTCACCTGGTAAGCTTCGGAGAACATCAGGGACTGTGTTTTGCAAACAGAACGGATTCTCCACAGTGCAGCAAGGCAAAGAAAATCGTAGGTTTCGTCATGAGCAGAACAGAATACTCGGGACTGGTGCAATCGTCGGCGTTCACATACCGACCGGCCAGGTCAGTCGATGCCGCTAACGTCGTACTGGCACGACGCTTTCAACTTGATTGCTTCCGCTGTCACAAAATAAGAAGCATGAATTAATCATCATTCTCTTGGTCAGTTGTGGCAAGAACCCAAAAAAGGCGCGAAGTAGCAACCGTCTAAAAATTTTCTCTATTCGTCCCAAATATAGCCCGATTTGTAGAATTAAGTGACATATTTTGCGAAAACAGAAGCTTCGTGGAAATATTTCTGAAATTCTCGGAGTTTTCCTTAGTTCACGCACGGGTGTGGATAACTGATGTTTGTTGTGGTTGAAAATGTGCGACAGTGCGAAAGTGTGCGGATGAGGTGTTGCGTGGTGCGGCGTATATCCCGCCTTTTTCTGGTCACGTGCGCTGCGGCGGTTCGTCGGCCGACTCGGACTACTCGCTCACTCGCTCCGGCCAGCGCAGTCGGTCGCCATCGCCCGTCCCACGCCGTCGACGTTTCAGTGCGTCGGACTGCCAGACGACAGTTGGTGTCTTCAGCTATATGTTTGCACTTCACTACTCTTCTTTATCTCTTTCGCCCCATACTGCTTGTTAGTAGAGATAGTGAGCAGCCAAAAAAGGTTCCCTAAGCTCGCTCTGACGCCAACTGTCTTCGACAGTCCCCTATTCTTGTTGAACTCTCTTAGGCGGGCCTATTTGTACTAGGCTAATGTCTGGAAACTAGCGCCTATCTTGTTATTTTGTTGCAGACAGACTTGTACACAGACTGAATCAGACAGTCAGGATAAAGTATGACGATTCTTCCTAAGAAAACGCGGCCTGCGCCGAAAGAGCGGACAGAACCGCGGCAGCAAGCGACGACGGCGCCACCTGGAGAGCAGTCGACATCGCAAGCAGCGTCCTCTTCGCGTACCTTCTACGGCCACCACGAAACTTCGGTGGGGAGTGAGGTGGCGCGCAAGAAGCACAAATCGGACCGGGCGACACGCGTCAAGAACAAAGCGCCCGGCGCCACGTCCGCGCCCGTCGAAGGACACAACTCGGGCGACGAACACGATGCAGCTTTTAACGATGAAGATGTCAGTAACAGTCTCCTCATGATCATTATGTCCACTTTCTTCTTTGTAAATTCAAATTCAATAGAACGCTATTTGTTGTAAGAAGATTTGATGAGCTTATTCGATCAAAAATCATTGTTCATTGTTGCTTTTCAGCTCGAGCGACGCTTCGAAGAGCACTTGCACAAGGCCAAAGGTTTCAACATCAAGAAAATGCGTGGTGATGGCGCCTGCTTGTTTCGAGCCGTTGGTAGGCGGTTTTTCTATACTGCTCAACATACATGTTATATCAGGTTTTCCGGAAAGTTCGTGCAACTGTACCACAATTGGGCGCGCGAAACATTTGGTTTATATCATCGTGTTGAGCATGCATTTTTACTATGGTTTACTTCTTTTGGCCTAATTGCATCATTTCCTTTATATGAAAAATTACTATTCACAACTATGTCTACCCATGTTTCAGAAAATGTCAAATATTGAGCATCGAGCAGTCATTAAGTT
>JAQGCX010000153.1:0-23915 GCA_034700205.1 Plectus parietinus
AATCTAGTGTAAATGTTCGCAAAAAAAAATTTTCAGGACCAAAATAAAGTCACCTGTTTTCAAACCTCGAGCAATAGAAGAGGGGACCCTTGTATTGCTAATTTTTTTTGTACCCCCCCAGACTGCGAAGGCAAAAGGTACAACCCCCTCTGGGGGGGTACGTACCCCCCATACCCCCATGCCCACCTCTGGTTTCAATCGAAAACAGCATTTCATTATTCTTACTGTTGCTTGAATCGATGATATTCCTCTTGCGATACTATTCTTGTACGGATTGAGATTGCAAACAGTGACGGCAGGGAATTGAATCCTGAAATGCGCCGCTGTTCGTAAGCAAATGACAGAATCACTCACCGTTCGAATTTCAGTTCGACGCTGACAATTTTCTCTTTGAGCGAGAACTTTTTGACGATAAGATAGGCCTGGACTCCGAAGGCCGTCATGCAAAATAAGAAGAGGAGCACCCAAAGAGACTTGCGGCAGCCATGCCTTGTGCTGTTGATTCGTGGAATCGCGTGAGCGCTCGTGTGCTCCGCGAACTCGTGGAACGCGTCCGCCGCCTGGTCCTTCAGCGAGCACTTCGGTCGCTTGCCTTTTCGTTTTCTCTGCGCCATATTCTTGACGATTACCATGAGCGCACCTGAACACCGCCCGTAGCAGTGCGATCGTCGAACACAGTGAAGACGCCTAGGCACCCAGTTACTTACCGCACTTTTGCTCTACTCAGACGCTCATTTGTCTTCTCCTGTGTGATTTAGCGCACAGTTAGCGCTCGCAGTCGAAAAAGCTCGAATCTTGCCAGCAGCTTTGTACCAATATCGTCTAATTCGAAAAATTAACATTCACTCGGTTTACCAATGCATCATACAGAGAGTATGGTATTCCAATGCATGCGAAGCTTATCGCATTGAACAAAAAATTGCACCCATGATTCAAATAACTGATTTAACCCATGATAACTGATTCAAACGTTAGCATTAGTTTGTGCAGCATAACAAGGTCGAGCTGCATTTTAACTTCCCTATGTTCAGGATAAACGTGATCGCGCCTCTGTCAATCACGTATTTGACTACACGACGCGTTCGCTAGCCTGCCCTCTCAATCATACGGAAAGAGCATCAGTGACGATTCGACGAAGCAGCTGCCTGCTGCAGTCGACAGTCGTCGAGGCGGTGGCTCGGCGAATTCCCATGTCATCAAATTTTACGAGACGGTGTAAATCCTAGCGGAAAAATACATTCACTGACTGGCATCTTGCCTGAGCGAGCAAGCGGATAATGTATGCGTTTTGTCGTGAATGAGAGAAAGTGAGGTGAACTTCGCACGAAGGCAAGCGACGAGTGGCGCGAAAATGTTGCAACAATTTTCATGAATGCATTATCGGAGAGCGGACCAATCGACTGACGACGAGGGCGACCATCAACTGGTCGAGAGACATTGATCAGTGTCCGGAAGCGAACGATTGCCCACTTGTCGGCACTCAGCTGACATCGACCTCCGTCTTCCATTTCTTGTCGGAAAAGCAGACGCAATACCTCCATCCCATGCACCAAATGCCATGTCGAGACACTATAATTGCCTGCTCAGTTGCCTCCTTGCTCAACCGTTTTCCCGTACTGCAGCTCGCTTAACAAAACCAACAACTAGTGTATTCTCAATCGATACGATGCGCCCCGGGGCTTGAAGACACGTTCGGGACCGGAGTAACTGACGCACCACGCCAAATTCTTGTGAAGGACGCAGTCACATTGCGCGACCGCACTTCCAAAGATGCCAATTGGAACACAATGTTGTACATTTGCTCACGTATATCCACTATTCTGCTACTATGTGCCGTTCACACCACTTTTGCTCTTGATTTTAATGAAACGGAAATAGTGACCATCATGGAGAACGACAATGACACCGCAGTCGATTTGTGTCTCAGTTGCAACATAACGAATTTGCTCGACTTGAACGAAACGGATATCATTGACAAGACTGGGGAAAACAAGCCAATCGGCATCGATTTTTCCAAGCTCGATCTCGGTAAAATCCGAGCACTCGTCGCCAATACTTCGAACCTAGAGTCCGACTTTGACGGAACCACTGGAAGGTGACGCGAAATATCCCTCAGTGTTGTGATGTAATCTATTCTGATTTCAGAGACTACGGAGGAAGCTACATTTTGCCAGTGCTTAAAGCGGTCGAATACGACAATAACACTGCTCCAAGTGTGTTCACAGGTAACATTTATTGCTGTTGCGAGTAGGGCTGTCCGATGTCCAAAAGCCCAAAGGAGGACATTTTTTTTCGTTTTTCGCTGAAATAGAGAAAAGAGCTTACTCCCCCCCTTGGAATGTTTTTGCTCAGGCTTAGGATTGGTCTCTTTTATCCAGTGCTTGTTACATTTTCGTCCCCTCCGAAGGAGGACGTCTGACAACCCCAGTTGGGAGTCGATGACGACAACACAATCGCTTTGATTGCAGACCAGCCAGTGCAAGTGAGAGTGGGGCTGTATGTCATTTCTCTGTCGAGTTTCGATTCCTCGAAAATGGAGTACTCGATCGACATTGATTTCGAAATGCGCTGGATCGATTTCCGCCTGGCCAACAATTACGGTAGTTAACTCTAGTCGATCTGTTAATGATTCGCCGCTGCAGGCAAACCAATAAGAATCAGAGAGAAAGAGATCATTGATAAAATATGGAGACCTGACCCTTACTTCGTCAATTCGAAAGTCTCCTACTTTCATACTGTGTCGTTTCCGAATTTCCGCATGCGGATTCGACCAGATGGTTTGATCGTCTACAACATGAGGTAAATATCAGTGTTGCAAAAGTACTAAAATTAGAAATGTTTTAGTAAAAATAGGGTAGACCTCGTGATTATCTCGTGACACAGCATGGCAACGATTTGGGCTACCATGGTAACAAGGGGGCTACCATGGTAACGAGTGGGTTGCCATGGTAGCCCAAATCGTTGCCATGCTGTGTCATGAGATAATCACGAGGCCTACCCTATTTTACTAAAACATTTCTAATCTTAGTACTTTTGCAACACTGGTAAATATCCGTAAAGTATGTGCATGACTGAAAATGAACGCATTCAGAGTGACATTGCTACCTGCCTGCCAAATGGTGTTCTGTCGGTTTCCTCACGATCAACAAGAATGTGACTTGAAAATCAGCTCCAGTACGAATTGAGCTGCAAAGCAATTATTTCTTGCTCCATGCTCAGTTTTCAGTTGCGTATCCAAAGTCTTTCCTCACTTTTTCGTGGTTGGAAGAGTCGGACCCAGTGGAACTGAATTCTGAGATTGCGCTACCGGAGCTTCGCATTCATAAAAAGAAAACTACCACTTGCGATGTGGAAGGAAAGCTCAGTACGAACCCTGTAATCTCGTGGGTTTCTAACAATAAATGTTTTCAGTCAAATCGAGCTGTTTGCGCTTGGTATTCTACTTAGAAAGGGACGGCGCCCGTTTTATCGTTGAAAAATACATTCCATCGACCCTGGCAATGATGTTTGCGTGGGTAGCACCATGTGAGTGATTAGCTACTACTGTCCGCGCGCGGAAAACCAGTCGGGGTCCCAAAATACCGTACCTACGATAGTACAGTCGAACCCGGATAAGTGCACAAAATGCGTATCAATTGTTTGAGCACACGCCAACATGAAAACTCACTACGCAGAACTGCGTAGCCTCTTTGTGCGGTGGCGTGTGCTCTAACAATTGATACGCATTTTGTGCACTTATCCGGGTTCGACTGTACTATGTTTTGTGTTGTCTGATCAGTCCCGAAATCAATCAATACATATGTTTTGTGTGTAGGTACGGTATTTTGAGACCCCGACTGATTTTCCGCGCGCCGGCTCTATGTATCGAAGCCACAACTATATCACTCATTCCAGATGTCCCTTACAACTACGAGGAAGTGCGAATTATCACTCCTATCACAGTGAGTTGCCCCCAAGGCCAGCCATATTCATCGAAAAATTACGCAAATCAATTTGTTTCTAAGGTTTTGCTCACTCTGGTGCAACTGCAACGCGGAGATGACCAAATTCCTCGAGTATCTTACCTCACCTCAATGGATCTGTGGTTCAGTGCCATGAAATTCTTCAGTGTCCTGTCTCTGGTTGAAAGTCTGGCAGTTTTGGCACTGATCAAACGAAGCAGAGCCATGGTTTGAGCAATATTTTCAAAGAGAGAGCCAATATTTCTATTCGTAGGAGAAACATGGGAAGCGAACGAAGTCGGAATTGGAAAGAGAACGGTTCTTGGCGAAGGCAAAAACGCTAAATAAACTGTATCACTCTTTGGACAAAGGCAGTCGGTTTCTGTCACCGATCGTTTTTGTGATATTCTTTGTTTATTACGTGCTATTCGTCGCTCAGGGTAGTCAAAACTATTGCATAGCGGACCGGTCTGTTTGACTTGTCTCAGTTTCTAATCATCTCGTGCGTGTGTCAATTTGATGCGCTTCCCTCGATGTGGTTCGAGTGCCAACGTAAAACTGAACCGCCTCTCTTTTCCCCGCAGAGCGACGATTGATTGAACCATCAGAGTTGGCAGTGGGCGACACGTCTGTTCTCGAAAATTAATTTACGTAATCAGCACCCCCGACTTCGGTGGGAACTGCTCCGTCATTCTGGCGACCCTCCGAGGACCGACCAGATTGCGGTCGCCAGCTTCCGCAGGCGCACTTGCTCTAAAAATGGTATCGTCGAGTTGTCAGTCGAGCGTTTTGAAGATTGTTGGCCTGCATCTGTTCTTGTACGCGTCGGTCATTGCGTATTTGGCGCTGGGCGGCGTCGCCTTCTACTGGATCGAGGGTGGCGCAGAGAATGACCAGTTTGATGTCTCCCTCGCTCACTTGAAACGAAATTGGACCGCCATCAACAAAATGAACAATGCAGATCGCCAGCAGGAAGCACTGACGTATTTGCGTGACTTTTTGAAAGAGCTGAAGACCAAGCAGATATCAATCGACTACTTCCTTCGAGCTACTGAGCATGGAAGTTGGAACACCACCATGGAGAACCGGGACCGATGGTCGTGGACGCTCTACGCGTTCACGATTCTGACGACAATTGGTGGGCACATGGAAATAAGTGCAGTAGTGTTGATGTGGTTCAGTTGCAGGTTACGGTAACATCGTACCAAGAACACTACAAGGCCAAGCCTTCACGATGGCGTATGGTGTTGTTGGCATTCCGTTGTTTCTTATTGCAATTGCTGATCTTGGTCGGTTCTTCAAAACAGGAATAATGAATCTCATTCAAATTATCTTCACAACCGATTTGAGTAAGAAAGAAGAGGAGCGTCGATTGTCTCGGTAGGCTAAGCGGAATTCTCTGCCTTCAGTATTTGCTCGAACAATCTTTGCAGTGAAATCGCTGAAGTGTTTCTTGTATCTTTCATCTTCATCGGATTCATCGCCGTCGGTTCGGCCTTTCTAACCATCTGGGAACCAGAACTTGGTTATTTTGACAGTGTCTGGTACAGTTCATTATGTGATTGCATGTACACCATAGCTGTAGCTGAGGGGGGGGGATGGGGGCCAGGAGGGGTACCCTGTAGCAACCCCCCTGGCTACAGCTATGATGTACACCACCACTCAAGTACCACATTTTAGGTTCTCATACATATCACTGACTACTATTGGGCTTGGCGATATCGGTTCGTTGATGATTTTCTGAATGGACCAATGAAAAAGGATACAATTTTTAGTTCCTCAACGCTCGGAATTCATGGTGATAACGCTAGTCTATATCACAGTAGGTCTCTGGCTAACGACAGCAGTGGTCGAACAGATGGCCGATGTCTTCAAACTCGTTCACTACGCAGGCCGGCGTGTGGGAAATGTGAAAGGGGTAAGCAGTCAAATCCTTGTTCACACTATATTGACAATCCACCCATTAGATCACTGTGTGGTTCGGCGGCCAACGACTCAGCGTTGGATCCATGATTCAGACCATTTGTCGCCGCGTTGGCATGTCGGACAATTTGGTGGACATGATCAACTGGGACAAGACGCTCAACGACGCTCTCAACGGAATCCAACCCGCCATCATCCCCATCTTTCCGTGGCATTTTGCGGATTTCTTGGAAAAAGACCCGCCGCTGATTGACATGTCGGTGGACTTTGACGAATGGGTGGGGACATTTTTTGCGAATTCAGTTCCGCAGGGGATTCCTGTGCGCAACGGAAGAGTTTACCACAAAAGAAGTGTGCCGGCATTTAGTACTACCCGACCAGACTACCGTGTTTGAGTCCAGACCGAATATGACGCGCAATTTGTATTTAGTGAAATAAAAAATTTTTATTGCTACCTCATCAAGTGAAAATGAGAATAAAGCAATTCAGAGCAACCCCCATGAGTCAATAAAGCAAGCACGCACTTCTACAAATAGAAATAGAAAATTTTGCCTCAAGTTCGGCAGCTCATTCTGCAAATCGCACTCAGCTGTATCGATCGGTTGCGGGCGCTACCAACGAAGCCTCTTGCTGGGACCGATGGCGCAACGAGCGCCGCCGCGTGTACCTCGGCTGCCTCACCACAGATGTCAGCTGGTCGGACGATGCTATGCCTATGTGACTAACATTCCCTCAATCTTATCGGCGATTTCTCCGTACTTTGTAAGCGGACGAAGAAAAAACGATGGCTTCTGCTCCTCCACTATCTCCAACTCCCCATTTTCGCGTGAGTTATCGTTTCTTAACGAATCAGTGCGAGAGATTGAACGACTGATTGACTTTGGCTGTGACCGTGTACGAATACTGCCAATAAAGATGCAAATAGGACTGGCTTTGCTTGCTTGACGGGTGTTTCTGGCCGGCAAATGGCAAGCTGTGTGTTTACCCGCCACCCGGTGGGCCAACGTGCGACGATTGTGAGAAATGTCGACGGCGTGCGGCGGTAAATCGGAGCACGTGCACACAGTTGTCGTTGCTCGCCCGCGATGAGTCGCAATGCAATCGCCCGCACTCGTTCTATGCTCTGTAGTAACCGCGTCTCGGCGCGTTGATGCAGCGTCCAAGGGTAGGCGAAACAAACGCCAGTGATCAGCAGCTCATCATAACTTGTGACTCATTGCAGGAAGGCCGCCGGGGAACGCTGCCGCACGCGACGCCGGGAGTGGGCGAGTGCTCCATCTGCTTCGAAGGCGTTCCCTGCGTCAAGGTATCCTCCGATCCCGTCATGCACTGTCTTCCAATACAGCTTTCGATATTCAGGTCCTCGACTGCCACCACACTCTGTGTCTGCCATGTGCGGACAAACTTGCCAGTGCCAATCCGAACAAGCTTACTGTCACATGTCCCGAGTGCCGACAACCCACAGACTGTTCGCACGGGTTCAAATTTTTGAAAACAAAATATTTCGGTAGAATTCGCTGCGATATCTGTCATGAAAAGAAGCAAGCGGAAGACATGTGGTGGTGTCGAGACTGTGTCATGGTGCGTTCAGACACCCTAGACGGTGTCAACTATGCTCCAGATTTCAGGGATTATGCAGCAAATGCAGCATATTGGAGCACGCCCAGAAACGACACATCATCAGCGAATGGAACAAGATGGAACAAGTGCAGTTCTCTCTCAACTATATCGATCAAGTGCGATTTCGACGGCAACAATCTTCCTCGAACAAAACTAACCAGCAGATCATCAAGTCATACTTGAACGAAGTAACACTTAGCGTTGCACGACGTGAAAAAACTCAGTGCCATGTTCAGGTTGAGGCAGCACTACAGCAGTCGTTGTCAACACATCCAGAGCTGGAAGAGCTGAGGGACAATTTGCTAACTCGATACGGCACACGCTTCAGCAGTGACGCGAGCAGTCCTAGTCCATCGTCGCCGAACTTCGCTGGTGCTCCCAAACTGGTCGCTAAAGTGCTCCAACTGGCCGGCGCCCACGTCAACGATGCCACCTTGCCAAAGTTTGACGATCAGCGCTATCAGCTTCATTTCTCGCTCACTCCGGAACAATTGGCCGAATTCATTCGGTCCAATACAGAGTTCATACCGATTGAAAGCGAGACGCCCGCTGCGACCGCGTTCTCCGAACAAACGAACGTAGAAACGGTGGAGAGAAGCGTGAATCGCACGGGAACCATGTCGCAGATTGTCGACATGGACATGGACAGCACGGGACAGCTGATCGCTTTGCACACGAGCGCCGAAGTGCAGATCTACAACGTGGACACCGGGCAGAAACAAGGATTGCCGCATTCCTCCAAGCAGAACGTCCGCTCGGTGGTATTCGGCAGTGGGAACGAGCTGCTGGTCACATTGCAATCGATCGAAAAGCGCTACGAGTGGTACTTGGAAGTGTACGATATACACAAGACACCTCTGATGGGACTGTACTCCGCGCAGTTCGACGTCGATCCCGAAGATCAGATCGAGAACATCAAACTGGCGTCGAATAGCGATGGATCGGCCATCTTCGAACTGCGGCAGTGCGCCAGAAATGTGTCGGAGATCTGGAAGGCGGTGGCGGGAAAGAAGAAAGCCAAGACGAAGCTCAAAGAAAGTCTGGTGTATCAGCGAGGGACGGCGCGCTACACGGCGCTGAGCGTGGTGGAGATCCAGAAAGAGAAGCAGACGTTCATCTTCGTGTGGGACGAACTGAGCAGCTGCATCTACCGACTGCTCGTGCACAACAACCGTTGCGAACTCACAACCAAAGTGCTGCACGCCGCCGAACCTATTCCGTTCTGTCTGGACGCCGGCTATCGTCTCTGGTGCTTCGACCCCCATCTGCAGCGCATTGTCACCAGCGTGGGTAACGTCCTCAATCGCGTCAACGTCACCTTCCAGCCTTACCGTGACTACAATAAGCACGCCCTAAAGAAAGTGTCTGTGGTCGGCGACACTGTTTACGCGCTGGCCGCTACTGCTTCTACTCTCGTGTTAATCTCATTGCGAACTGTGCGCCTATCGAAGCCGGCGGCTTAGTCATGTTGAGTTGTCGCTAATAACTGAAATCGCCCAACAGCTCGCGTCAGCCAAGTCTGTACTGTAAATGTTTGTTTCATATATCCCCGAAAGTCATTTATGTGACACAAAAATATGAAGACACGTATATTAATGGAATTATTAATAAAAATAAGCTACAAAACGATCATGATATTTAATCTTCAATCATCTGAATTTTAAGGAACATTTTAAGATCATAAAACGAATGTCCATTATGCACTACTGAATGCCAGGGCAAGGAAGAGTTCAAAGCACACAAATGTGAAGAAAAAAGCAGAGAATGGATGAACGAACAGTCATCCACCAACAACGATAATGTACAATGGAGACTTGAGAGAAAAACAAACGTACCATTATTACAATGATCGATAGGCATCAGTGTTCACGTTGCGTAGAAATATATATTAGGCGCAGGTGACAGATGATTCACACAGGGAAAGATCACAGTGATGACCCCTGGGGGGCAAACAGAGATACGCGCCGATAATATCAGCTCCACTTGGGATCGTAGTTGGTCCAAGACGCCGACGGCGCCAGGTACACGCGCGTCCGACCCAACATGAACGGCACGACGCCCCGGTACGCCGTCCGTGGAACGCCCGCCTAAACGCCACACGTCAGCTGCTGTGAAAATTACGTAACCCTATTTTTGGCCCCTTTTTACCCCCCCCCCCTCCCGTGACCGAGCTTCGACCACCCCTCCCCTTGGCCCATGGTTACACCCAGGGTCGGATTATAGTGAAGCTAACTAAGCTAAAGCTTAGGGCCTCCACCCTCCTGCAGGGGCAACCGAGGGGTTCAGAAAAAAAACGTTTTCGCCACGTAGTGGCGGAAATTTTATTTTCCGGTGACTTTTTTTTAGTCACCGGACAGACCCAGGCCCGAAAAATTCCGAATTTTTTTGGGGCCCCCATCCAATTTTAGCTTAGGGGAATGGACCCCATAATCCGGCCCTGGTTACACCTAACATTGTAGCGTACAATTATCGATGGATTTGGTTACGATAACGTGATGCGTAATCGATCCTCCCTCGAAAAGGGTAACGTAATCTGTGCACAGCCCTCGACACCGCGTGACTCACTCGGAAATCGTCCATCAGTCCGAACGCCTTGGCCGTGATTTTGTATGTGTTCTTGTCCTCGTACGTCAGACGGACGGCCGGTGGCAGTGGATCGCCATTGCTTAGTTTGCCGCTGTGCAACTCTGTTTGCGTGATCGAAGGCCACTGGTACACGCGACGCACGAAGTCGGCGTCGTATCGATCCTTTAGCAGATACGACAGGTCCATCGCCGAGAAGTTGATGAAGCGGTCGTTGAGGCGGATGTGTCGCAAGTGCTTGTCGTAGTACAAACCCCTGAACAAGGGAATGAGATAATTTCTTGGACTGTAAGAAGTGATATATGGATGACTTACTTGCTGATGCCGACCTTGCCATTGGTGCTCATTGAAGTACGGGACACTTCGGGCCGAATGCAGGCGCGATCCTTGCGCTGCTCGGGCAAGCGCATCCAGTCGTCCCAGAAGGACGACGGCCAGATCGGCGACAACTCGGCCCACAACTTTTCCGTCAGCATCCAGCCCAGTCCTGAACATCTGTCATAATCGAAAGGCCACTTTTTCTCAGCTATATACCGGGGAAAAAGTCCGTTCGGTATAGCAGTTCCGGGTTCGTCTCGATCTTATCGCCTTTGCCGTTGTCATTCCAGGCCGAGACGCACCACAGAGTCGGATCGCTATCCAGTAAGCTCTTGGTCGCCGAGAAGTACTCGAAAAAGTCCACAGCCAAATCAAGATCATCTGCAATAATTGAAATGTCACACAGCGCAGCAAGAAGAGGCGACGCACCTTCAGTCAGAATAGCGTACTTGTATTTGTGCTCATTGAATGTCTGATTGAGCGCCCAGCCGTAATGGCGGGCGATCTTGTAGTAGCCAACAAACTTCTTCAACTTGGGCGGCGGCTTGATTTCGCTCTGGTCGGGCTGTCGAATGAACGTCAGTTTGTCGCCGTATGCCTTGATGGCGTTCGCCGTCTCCTGGTGATCACAATCCTGGCTAACGATCACAGGAAAACGTTCGGCTGACGGCCGCAATCTAAACACCAATTATTTATTTACTTGAACATAATCGCCTTTGACATACTTGAATATTTGATCTAAATGACTCTGAATAGCCTTAGGTCGATTGCAGGCAAACACCAGAATCACAATGGGGTCGTGCTCAGAGTTTAAGCTTGCTGCATTCGTCTTCAGGACGGGAATGGTGTTTAAAGCGGGCGAAGGCAACGCGGCGGCATTCATGTGACCATCTTGTGGTTTGAGCAAATTGAGCAATCGTTTGTTCTCCGCTACTTGTTCATGAATAGCCCTTTCTACACTCGCAATCTTGCTTTGCAGAATGTTCGTCCGTTCTTCGACGGTCGGCATTTTCTGAAATATTTCATGGAATTACAGTTAAAGAACACCGCTAAAACTGACCGATCCTTTGCTGAGAGTACTGGTGGTGAGAACCCAAAATCCGACGGTCCACACGAGAATCAGGCAGGACACGGCGTAGGCGAGGAACCGACGGGGAACGACCATGTTGGACTAGCAGACGACAAATGCGCCATGCCCAGTCACTCCATCGGACCGTTCGTTCCTCAAACACCGTCCCTTCCAATAACTTTGTCCTGATTGCCCGCAGGAAATTGACTCGTCGAGAAAAGAAAACAGCCGTTCAACGAAACAACTTGCAGGTTCAGCAAAAGCTTAGCGAGCAGGTTGCATTCATTTCCTGCCGCTCGCCAGATTACGGCCAACTTGGACGGACGGCAATATTAGTATCGACCAGACAAACAACACACGGCGGTTGGAAATACTGGGCAGAACGAAAACTCAAAAGATGACTGAAAAACGGCACCGCGGCAGCCGGGCGAACCATCTATCTCGTGCTCTTTCTCGCACGTCCATCTTCATCAATCAGCCTCTGTCTCACTTCGCTGCCAGCCAGGCCGTCCCCGGATTCGCTCTGATAAGCACATTGTGTCACCGACAAGAATGCATACAGTACTGTACATATGAACAAGTGTCTTTTCGCTGTTTCTCTGGGCAGTTGACTCTTAGCCGAGAGAAATAGGAACTCAGTTTTGGAAACGTGACAAAATCCATTTCAAAGTACAACTTGCCTGCACTTCGACAGAAAGACTGCTTGAATGTAAATACGTTGGGGTGGAGCATGTGATGTTGTTGTTGTGTTGCGCGAAAACAACAATTCTACTTTGTCCAAATCTATCCTCAAAATCTAATTTGTCTCATCTCACTACCGTTGACAAAAATGTCGTCACCACCAAAGGAGAACCCCGATTTGAAGGGCGGTCACGCTCCGGCGGGTAAGTATTTCTAGCTTTCGTTTTTGTCCAACTGTCAAAATTGGACAATTCTGCAGAGAAAATAGCCGGAGGTGTTCGCATTGCGCGCAAAGAAAAGCGACCCGAGTCTGAGTCGAAAGGCAAGGACGAAGAGGAGGTCGACGAGAAGCCGTGAGTTTGACAAGATTCAGTGGACTTGATTGACAATCAAAGGAGACATTTCAGCAACCCGAACGACGAAAAGAAGTTGCTCGTGTCGGGAGTGGTTGCGCAGGTAATATACTAGCTTGTTATTCTCGTTTAAGACGTGAATTGTGCAGGAAAAGAAGGACTTTCCTGAGGTAGCGCTCAAGGCGTTCCACGAGAAGCCGTTGCCGACGCATCAGCCGTCGCACGCGCCCCCACACGCTGGGCAGCATCAAATCAACCAGCCGCGCAAGCAGTGATTGGTTCCGCGCTTCCTGCCAACGACCTCGGCTCCTCCACCACCGCTGCATTCACATTCGCACTTTCATTCTCATTTCATAGCTCTAGTTGGTGGCATAGGTGTGCTGATCACGGTTGAATGCTTGTGGCATGTTGCTGCGCTATCGACGGCTCCCGATTGTTTATTCTTATTTGACTTTTCAATCGGTTGCCTCAAAGTCGCATGTTATCGATATAAGATTTTATTATAATTTGCTTGGGGCAATTTGTGTCTTACTTTTGTGTAAGTTACGCGGATGAGCACTTGTTCCCTGCCACATTGAACGGCACTTTAGGATCGGTTTTGTAAGATTAGCGTTGGGTGGATGTTGACATCAGTTGATAGGAATACAGTGGGTGGAAGCAGTTTAGTATCACTGAATCACTTCTGGAGGGTCCGGAACAGGACGCGACCGTCGGGCAGCTTGCGGATGGCGAGGAGGTGATCGGCGCCTTCGATGCTGCGCTCGAGGTAGAGTAAGCCGCCCGCGGGCGTGTGCTCGAGCAGATATGCGCGCGTGCGCGTCGTGAACACCCGGCTGATCGTGCCGCCGCCGTCGATGTCCATCTTGTCGAGCTGTTCGGTCAGCTGCACGCCCATGGACATGAGCGCCGAGTCGTCGTCGATGACCACCGATTCGTGCGTGGCGGTGAACTGCACGTGCTGCCGACCGTCGTTGTACTCGGCGGGCGACACCTCGACGACGCTGAGCTGAGTTGTGGCCTCGTCGCGCGCGGGGCAGAGCATAAAGTGGTGGCCCTGCGCGTCGCACCGGCCGTGGCGCATCAGCTCGAGCTCGTCCCAGAACACGTGTCCGCCGCCGCCGTTGGGGGTCAGCTCGCCGCACTCTGAGCAGAACTCTTCGTCGGCCACGCAGCAGTTGTTCTTGGCCGCCGGTGGGCCGTTGCGCTCGCGCTTGGCCAGCATCTGTAGCATGAGCAGTCTCTTGCGAGCCTTCTGCGCCAGCGCCTCCATCCTGTCGTCGTCGGTCGGCTGAAGCGTTGTGTGGGCGAACTCGTGCACCGCCGCCTGCGACATCATTCGGACGGACATTTTGCTCGCCCTGCCTCACTCTGATCGCACGCAAATGACAAATGAACTGTGTTCGTCTTCAGTGCGCACACGACCACAAACTTATTCGAACGGTTTTAATTGAAATGATGAAAGAATAGGGCGATAAGTACAATGAGGCAGTGACGGTTTATGAACAGGCAGCGAACTGCTGCAGAGGAAGCGCATCACGATTGGACAGCTTCTGGTCGTTGATATTGTAGCCGAAAGCGCCGGCCGGAGTCATCAGAAGCAGATTGCCCGGCTGACCGATTGGCAAGGCTGCGACCACATCTAAGGGAAAGTCGGGAAAGTAGTGCGCTGTTTTCTGTACAGTTGTCGGCACATTCCAGTTTTCGTCGTACGCTGCGAATGTATCGCCCTGCAAGCCAATTCACAATCATTGCATGTCAGTGATTCGAACGGGATTCGCACCGATATCAGCACTATGTGTCCATCACGCGATTCGAAGGCGGCTGCTGGCACGAAGGTGACCAGATCGCTTAGTCTTTTCGGGAAGTCCTTGTGCAGTTGAAAACCACCGCTGCCTGCATCCCACAAGTAAGCGTAGACAGTTCGCTGGTTGAACAAGAGCATAAGCTCGGAGCGCGGATTGTTCACGGCTGCAGTGACACGTTCTGGTCCGCCAGGAAAGACGACTGTGATTGGTCGAGGCGTTTGCAAACGCCGTTGCTGCAGCTCCCATACCGTCGAACCGGCGAACACGTACGTGGCACCATTCATTGCTGAAATAAATATCGTTATGCTTGCACTATTTTTGTTTCGCACGACTACTGTACCCTTTGCTCCATCGTCAATCTCAGTCGGACACGGTTGATTGCCGCTTCCGGACCAACTACCGTCGTTCGGATCTGGATTGCCGCCTTCCACACCGACCACTCGTCTCTGAGTTTCAGTCGTTGCAAAGGATTCCGTGGATGTAACGACTGCAGTCGGCGGTGTTGTTTCTGGTCGAAATCCTCCTCTTCGTCTGCCTATAACTTTCTGGCATTCGTCAAACAGTACAGTGAATAATGGTCCTTGCCATAAATCTGTTGAATGCGTCTGATATCGTCTTCTTCAAGATGAGGAATTTCGTACTCATTTTGTCCATCTGTGTGCTCGTGATAGAACGGCGACATGACTGCCGATTCTTGATCACTGTGTCCAAGACCAAGTGCATGACCCAGCTCATGTACCGCCACCGCGATCAGGTCGGTGTTTTCATAGCTTTTCAACTTTTCCGCGTCCATGTACACCCACTTTTCGTCATCGTCAAAGTGCAATCGGCCGTCTGTTGGGTACATAGCGTGGGCTAATACGCCGCCTACATACTGTGACTGTTAGACACAGATTAGCATGTGGAAATATTATTACCTGGTCCATCGAATGGGTATTGATCGTCGTGCTCTTTAGCAGCGAAGCGAACATGAATGTCTGCGTCTGAGTTCGGAGCAACTTCAATGAAGTTTAGTGGAATCGTATTTTGCCAGACGGCAAACGCTTGACCAATAGCTCGGCTAAATACCTTTCAATCAGACTGGTCGAAATAACACTGTAATTAACACTCTTACCGCGTGTTTCCTTCTGAAATATCTTGGCCTCGAGAAAACCTATCAACTGACCACTTTATCTCGGGTTTGTCCCACTTGAAAACATGCGCTTAAAAATATTTCATGAGTTATCGAAGCGATTGCTGACGATTTACCGTCTCTTTGAAGCGCATTTATGTCTGAGATTCCACACCGCTTTCGTGCCATGAACTTCTTTGTAGAGTAGTCGAGAATTCCCGTCACCCTAATTCCAGCATATCTTTGGAATTTTCTAAAACACGTCCGGTCAACAATGAAGGATCGCTGAATTCTTACTTGATAGCGAATTTAAATTGCTGATTACGCATGGATTCCATTTGTTGAATATCAGCCATTTGTTCGAGAGCCGGAACGGCATTGTAATAGCCGTAATTAGTTAAGTAATTCTGAAGAGCAGAGTGTAATTTTTTATCTCTCATAGACAAATTAGATTCTTACTAAAGCAACATCTTTTGTCACCGATGCAGGCTTGGTCGGCGCGGAGAACACAGACGAATAAAAGAGAGAAAGGAGAAGAAATGACAACAGCATTGCTGGCCGTACGATGAAAGTTGGTCTGAGCGTTTCGTCTCTCGCCTTTTACATAGTCGTGGGAGTCATTCATCTTATTGCGTATGATTCAGTGTACGTCAGCAACGATACCACGTAATCGCCCACAACTCGCCGAGTAACATACTCGCCAAATTTCATGTTCTCTTCTGGCAAGTTGAAGACTATCGCATCTCATGACCAGTGATTAATGCGTTTCCATGTTAGTTCTCGCAGAAAAACTAATGTCACTGTTGCATATTCGTAAATATAAACATTGACAATACAAACTTTAGTTTTCAGTTTTTCGGATCAATATGCTTGTTTATTTGCCGAAAGGGGAGACATTTTACTGGTATATCGGAGATAAAATTGAACTAATAAGAGTCCACGGGAATGATTTCACAAAAATAGCTCAATTTCAGAATCAGTTACTGTGTGCTAGAATGCAGTTGGTATAGCACTGCATAACTGGCAATAAAAAAACATAAACTGTTATTGAAGCTATTTTTTGACCATATCGTGGATACTTGGGTGACTTGAGTTTCGTGTCGCCGTTCCACAATGATAATTTTGTACCCTTTGTCCAGCTGCAACTGTGATGTTGTTCTCTTAGTTGATACTTAACAAAAGCCAACAGAAACTATTCATTTTGCGTTCGCTTTCGGGGCACAATCAACAGAGATTATTCGGCACAGAAATGAAGCACTGAGTCAACGGCCCTCTGCCACCACCATTTTTTGTGAGCATTGTGAGTTCCGTCTGATCTGCTCCCGTTGTTCATATTTTAAAGGCGAAAGCAAATGAACCCCTGCTCAACACTAAAAAAAAAAGCATTATTCGTGAATTATATAATTTTGGCAAAATTCTGCTCATTTCTATATTTTTTCGACGCGTTCCCTGACAAACGATTGATACACCACGATGTTGAAAAAGAGTGGATGTATGGCATTGAAAGGGCTGCGCTGCCTAGTTGGCTGCAATTCAATCACGGCCTGTGTGCACTTCGAGTCCGCGCAGACTGGAAGGAGAGTGAAAACGGTGGGCGCATTATTGCGTACGTTGTGTGAGACGGAGAGGAATAGCCTGCCAGAGGTGACGGTGCGGGACGGTGCGGAGCTCATCTCTGCTGCACAGACGGCATTTCACTTTGTTCGTCCATGATAGATGGCAGTAAATGGAGATGAGTATCTGTACAGGGACAGGTTGGCGGCGTCCGTCCACCGAATCCCAGCTCGTCCATCATGATTGCGTTTCTGTCATGGTGCGCGCAAATCGCTTTGGCATCCATAAACCGGTCGGCGTCGACGACGGCCGCCGACTGCCGCGGCGATCGGCCGGTAGAGGGCGTTACGATCGGAGTCGGCGACACTGCACAGCAAAGTCGACTGCATAATGCAACGAGTTTCATGGTATACGTCCCCTCGGCCCGGCTGAATACGCCGTCGATCGCAGTGCCGACTCGCCGGTTAGGATTCGCCCATCATCACACAGCAACTTGTGCACACTGTAATTGATCGACTCCGCCAAGATGGACATGCTATCGGGCTTGATGTCGGCGGTCAGTCCGCTGCCCGACGGGGACATGGTTGACCGTCTCAACTACTGCTACACCACCTCGCTGCTCATTGTTTTCTCAGTGTTTGTCAGCGGCTGGACTTTCGTCGGAACACCCATCCAGTGCTGGTTCCCGGCCTACTATAAAGGTGCGCGATTGATAATTGGCTGTGGAATAGTGAAGTAGCCCAATCATTTGCTCACACAACCAACTTGGAGACGTGAGACGTATCGGTTTGGGCGGCAGTGACTGCCAGAGAGGACGGCATGGCTTCGCTGGGCGGCTTGTTGCAGCAGCTCGCCTTGTCCATTGAGTCACAGAGTGACACCGATTTCGTGTGCCGACTGAGTTATTTTTATTCAACAAGGATATTGGTAATGTCGTTTGTGTTCACGACGGCTTGGTCGATGTTCGGTTCGGTCATTCAGTGCTGGTTTCCGGCTTATTACCAAAGTCATACAACAGTTATTTCGGTCATGCCCAACGTCTTTCTTTTTAGGCTGGTGGAACGAATACGCCTTAGACTACTGCTACGTGCAAAACACGTACTTTTTGCCGTTCACCGATGTTAAAACCGAGAACTACTTTGACATTGCCAAGCATATGGTGCAGATCCCGAAAAATGTAACACAACGCGACGAAAAACTCATTGGTTCGTCTTTGAATTCTTTCTGAGCAATTTGTGTTAAAGACAACGTTTAGGATACTACCAGTGGGTTCCATTTGTTTTGGCGCTGGAGGCGATTCTTTTCTATTTACCGGTGCTGATTTGGCGCGGGATGTACAGCGCTTCGGGTAAGAGCAATAAGCTTATTTCTTTAGCAAAGCGCATGCTTCAGGGGTGAAAGTGAAGGCGGTTTGCGACACTTGCGCATTCAAACAGAATATGGACCCCACAGAGCGCCAGAAAAACATTGAGACTATTTCGCGATTCCTGACCTACACGAACGAGATCACGGAGCAGCTGCACGGTGGTGTACGCAGCTTCATGGCCGGCCGCTACATCAGCACTCTTTATGTATTCATAAAGTTCATCTTCGCCGTCAACTGCGTCCTCCAGTTCTTCATGCTGCAAATGTTTCTTGGTCTCGACCATTTTTGGTGGGGTGTCGACGTCGTCGTCGACCTGTTTAGGGGCCGCGAATGGCCGCTGACAGGAAACTTCCCTAGGGTGACCATGTGCGACTTCGAGGTAAGTAGCTTTTTCCTTCTAACGAGGTCTTTGCTTTCACAAATCTCGGAAAGCAATCTTTGATTATGTTCAAAGATTGCATTGACCAACGGAACGCACCTTATATACCATTCCTCGTGAACTGATGCCTTTACTTTCACAAATTTCGGAAGAAAGCAATCTTTGATTATGTTCAAAGATTGCATTGACCAACGGAACGCATCTTATATACCGTTCTTCGGGAACTAAGGTAGCGTATATAAGGTAGTATTCCGGTTCCGAGTCTAGCTTCTAGCCTGAAGCTGGTAACTTTCCGCGAGTAGCCCAGGCAATTTTCTCATAGTCATTTTTTATTGGTACGGGGGAAATTACCTGAAATCCGAAAGATATAACAGCACATTTTCCCTGTGTAACCATGTGGCGACTTTGAGGTAGTCACATTTCTTCCAAGTGAACGATGCAATTGCTGCTGCTTACAGGTGCGCGTACTCGGAAATCTGCACCGTCACAGTGTGCAGTGTGTGCTGATGATCAATATGTTCAACGAAAAGATTTTCGTCTTTCTGTGGTGGTGGTTCTTTGTGGTGGGGATATTCAGGTAGGAGCATGTTTGATTAGAAACAAATGGCAATAGAGAGATTTTCAGTGTGCTGAGCTTCTTCTATTGGTTGTTTACGAGTGTGACAGAAAGAGCAGGTCACAAGATCATCAACAATTACCTGGACCAGATCGACGGAGATACGGCACACAGTCCACGTCGCAAGCAGCTCGTGCACGAATTTCTGCGCGATCGACTCAAACCTGACGGCATCTTCCTTCTTCGCCTCGTCTCAGCCAACGCCGGCGATGTCGTCACTTGTCAACTCGTCGCTGCCCTCTGGAACCAATACCGAAAGGAACGTGGCTACGACGCTTCGCCCCGGCCCTCAGCCCCCAACGTCGCCTTGGCCAGACGCAATGGCAACAACTACCCCACTCTACCTATGCCTCCTCCGTACTCTGAAGACGAGCAGCCTCTTTTGAGCGGCAAAAAAAATTCTCAAATCTCCGAAAGCAACCTTTGATTACGTTTAACGTATGCATAGAATCACTACTGCCTGATCTTTGTGTTCGTTTTTGGAGAAATGGGTCATCCGGTCTATATATTGTTGTCAGTGCTGGAATTAGCTTGCGATTTTGTGCTTAGCAAACCTGATGCAATAAATGTGCAAAAGCGTTCCTATCTGCGTGCAGAAACAACGAGAGCAGAGTTTACCCATTCCATCGACACAGTGATGGTCAAGGTTTTACACCAAAGTACGTGGCGGCGTGTATAGAGCGTCGCACGATTCGGCCGTCGCCCAGCGATCGGCGCATTCACTCCTGCGGGCATTGTTACACAGGCGCCGAATCACTCCCGCACCCGAGCGTTTTCGGTTGGAGAGATCGCAAACGGTGGTCGTGTGCAAGGGCCGGATAGAGGACGGCATCATGAATATAGCCATCAGTTTCCTGAGTGCCGTTAGCCCGCAACGGGACTGCGACGCCGCCGACCGACTCAGCTACGTCTACACCGCCGCTGCGTGCACAGTATTCGGACTGTTTGTCAGCGGCTGGTCATTCGTCGGCCAGCCCCTCCAGTGCTGGTTTCCAAAGTACTACACAGGTAAGACTGAACAACCTCGGGCCTATTATTTGCTTCAATCGTTTCAGGGTACTGGGCACAATATGCTCTCGACTACTGCTATGTATCAAACACGTATTTCTTGCCCATGTCCGAGAACAAAGTGTACAACCACAGGGATCTCGCCCGGCAATTAATCCACATACCTCGAAATATTAGCGAACGCGAAGATCGTTTGATTGGTGAGTGAAATGCGTTCTTTTTGGACGCACAATAATTGATTTTCAGGGTACTACCAGTGGGTGCCCATCGTGCTGATTCTTCAAGCAGTTCTATTCGTTCTTCCAATAGTTTTCTGGCGCTCAATGTACGAAGGCTCAGGGATCAAGGTGCAGGCAATTTGCGTCACTGCTTCCAATGCGGAAAATATGGATCCAGCGACTCGGAACAAGAACATGACGCATGTGGGGCGATTTCTTACAGCAAGGGTGTTATCAACTCTCGACGGTGGCTGGCTACATGAGCGCACCAAGGGAAGCTACGTCATCAGCATGTTCCTCCTTACCAAGCTATGGTTCACCTTCAACAGTGTCGTTCAGTTCTTCGTTTTGAAGTCATTTCTTGGCATCAATGGTTTCGATTGGGGCTGGAATTTGATCGGGACGGATTGGCACGATAGTCACGTGTTTCCCAGAGTTACGCTGTGCGATTTTGAGGTGCGCTGATTTGCATGACAACTCAAACGAATTACATTGGTTGCAGATTCGAGAACTAGGCAATCTGCATCGACATACCATCCAATGCGTGCTCATCATCAATATGTTCAACGAGAAAATCTTCGTCATACTGTACTGGTGGTTCCTAATTGTCAGCATCGTCAGGTACGGTACACAGTATGCATGGACAAAAAATACAGTCGAACCCGGATAAGTGCACAAAATGCGTATCAATTGTTTGAGCACACGCCAACATGAAAACTAACTACGCAGAACTGCGTAGCCTCTTTGTGCGGTGGCGTGTGCTCTAACAATTGATACGCATTTTGTGCACTTATCCGGATTCGACTGTACCAACGCATGCACGAATTCGCCTCTGGGTGCTGCCACTCCTGTCAGGGTTCAATGTGTTATCCCTGGGGGTGGGGGTCCTGAGCTTTAAAAAAAACCCAGAATGTTTACGTCTTCATCGCGCAAACTATACCTAAGCCTAAGCCTGTTTCTCAGCACAAAAGTAAGGTCAGATCGTCCTGGTGCGTCTAGTTCTTTCCCGCCTGCGCGTGTAAGTTCAAAACTCCTGTTAGATAACCTGTTAGATAACCTGTTAGATTGGTCAATCGTCCTGGTACGCACACGACATATATCTTGTGAGCAGATAACATCTAAGACAATCAATTAGATATTATTATCGTTAAGCACGACCGGACCGGTCGTACTACTTTTTGATCCCCTAAACGTGTCGAAAATCTGCGAGCATTTCTGATCTCGATTCTTAAATTTTCGATATTTCGCACGAAACAATGAAAAGAAAAGGTACGAAACACTTCTCTATGGCATAGGAGTGTAAATAGAGCAATATTTATGGTTGGACAGGTGCAAAAAAAGTAAGGGGGTTGTATCATTGGAGACGGTCGTACTATCAGAGACAAATTATACTATTAGAATAAATACGGTAAATTGTGATGTGAGTAAGTTTGACAAACAAGCGTCAAAAAGGGGAATCATTATCAGTCAGATGTGTGCTGTTATCATTAAGAAGCGCGCGCATCTTCAACAAATTAATGCGTAAAACAAACTTTGACGATAATATTATTTCGGGCGGCGGCCTCTTATTGCAAGCAAGTTAGACAAATAAGTGTCAAACAAAGGCAATCATTATCAGTCAGATGTGTGCTGTTGTTGATTACACACGGGGGCGCAAGCACGTCAGCGGTGATAAAGAAGAGAACCAGAGCTCAAAGTCGTGGGTTGTACGCCCCTCACCCTCTATGGAGGTATACGCCCTTGTTGTCGCGCACCTACTTTGTAAGTTTTCTGTCGTTTATAATGAGCCAGAAACGCTAGTTGCGATCATTCTTACCCAACAGTCGAGAAAAGAAGTCCCATCATGCAGTTGCTTCCTGTCCTTGTCGCGCTGCTCCTTCTTTGCATACCAAACGCCCAAGCAAATGAAAAACACCCTCAATGTTCAAATTACCATAACGGCTTCTGCTATATTTTCAGTTTTCTACCTCTGACATGGACAGAAGCTGAGAGCTTCTGCGAATCAAAACAAGGCCACTTGACCAGTGTACGCGACGTAGCAACGAACGAGTACCTAAAATGTAAATTTACATTTCTTACTGTGAGAAATTTACATTTGCATTTTTTTTTATTGTTCTTCAACGAAATCCAGAGTCCATTGATACACGTAATTTCTGCTTTAGTCAACGGCCAATTGATTGAATTCTGGTTTGGCTTGAGGAAAAATGACAATGGTAATTTCCTCTGGAGCGACGCACCGCACACGTTCAATGTGAGTTGTCTTACGGTATTCGGACAAAAGCATATAATTCTAATACTTCGAAAACTGAAACTAAAGGAAGTTAGGCCAGACATGGGCATGGGACGGGGTATGAGGGTTGTACCCTCCTCCCCTCCCCCTCCCAGTATGAGAATGGACTCATTGTTCTTTGTTTATTTCTTTCTCTCGTTTAATTTACAATAGTGTTTCCCACGCAATATCAACATAAGTATATACTCGATATTAATGTCCTTGTACGCAGTGTGTTACTTTATGGCCACAAATGTTTATTTTGCAGCAAACATTCGCAGATTGGACGATCGGAGAGCCGAATGAGAATAACGGACAATGTGCCAAGATGGTTGTGAAGACTCAGCCCCGCGTATTGTTCGATATGCTAGGCTGGTCGCTTGCGAATTGCGATATTCGCCGCTGTTCAGTATGTGCTGTTCCTGCTTAGAGTCTTCAACTTTCGTTGAAACAGTCTTCAACTTTCGTTGAAATCTAGTTACATCGTATTTTTGTAGCGATTCGCAATCTTAAAACTCCACAACATACTTGACTGAGTGAGCAGAGCTCTGATTTTGTAATGCTTCAAACATTGTAGTGACAATATTTGTGATTTCAATTAAATGCTTATTTGAATGTATTAGACATTAATGAAATAAATCTGGAAACAGAACTCAATAATGAAAACAAATAAATGTACTGAAAGATTTATAAACTTTGACGATGAAGACGTAAACATCGAAACTCCACTCACTCCAGTCTGGATTAGGGGGGAGAGTTTTTTGTCAACCAAAATTTCATCGTTAGCTTCAGTACAGTCGAACCCGGATAAGTGCACAAAATGCATATCAATTGTTAGAGCACATGCCACCGCACAAAGAGGCTACGCAGTTACGCAGCAAAGTACTCTCCGTGAACATCAATGCACTTGTGCGTTTGATCAAACCAATCGTGGAAGCAGGAGCAAAAGTCAGTTTTCGAAATTTCCATTAATACGTTGTTTAGCGCAGCAATGGCCGTGGTTTCGTTCTCGAAGCGATTTTCCTGCTTTTTAGCTCATGGAAATAAAAAGAAGTTGCACGGGGTCAGGTCAGGGCTGTAAGGTGGGTGAGTGACTAGTTG
>JAQGCX010000154.1:0-23912 GCA_034700205.1 Plectus parietinus
GTATGCAAATGCCAGTTCTTTGAAGAGGGTAAATCGACGAAAATTTCCACTAGATTTTACTATTGCTCAACAGTTTTAAAAAATAAAAGAGTAAAAGATGCATGTGTAAATTTTGGGATTTAAAAATTTGCATATTTAAATTTTAAAATGTACTCCTCGGCGGTTTTGGATATCTGGCAACCCTAAAAGTAGACAAACCGTCAATTTGACTGATTACCAAGTCAAAAATTGCTCAAAATTGATATTTTGCATACTCTACCCTGTCAAATAAGCTGTTCTACATATAGGTAATTTTGAAGTGTTACATTCAATAATTTCTTGGAAAATCGGCCCCGCCCGGCCCGGCCAAATTTTTTCAACGGTCAACGGTACTTTCCTTTCGGGCCGGCCCGGGCCGGCCTTTAACATCACTGATTAAAACGAAAAAGGGCCGGTCACAAATCTTAACAACGGCTAGTCAAAAAATTAGGCGGGGCAAAAATTTATGATTAATACTTGTCCCTTTGTGTAAAGGGCCGGTCAAACAATGTAGGTCTTTGCTAAGTCTTTGCCCATCGGGTACAAACGCGACCGTGGACGGTGCGGTAAAGAAAGTTGGTCTAACTTTGTCTTTGGACTAATTTTTGTGTCTCTGTGTGAAGTATACCGTTGTTTAACGATTGACAATTCGAAAATTCGATAAGAAAAACTGACAATTACAAAATTGTGCATGACTTTTAACCGGCCCTTTTAACAAACGAGCTTCTTTATGACCGGCCAAATTAATAGACCAATTTTTTGACCGACCGTTTCAAGCAACTAAGATTTTTGACCGGCCCTTTTCATCAAGTATTTTTGACCGGCCAAATTAATTCCCTTGACCGGCCGTTTTAATAAAAAAAACCCAGCGAGTGGTAGCAGGAGCACTCACCACACGTCCGACTTCATCGTGAATTTGCCGTCCTTGAGCGACTCGGGCGCCATCCACCGCACTGGCATCAACCGCTTCCCTGTCGGTTTGTAATACTCGTGGTAGTAAATGTCTCTGGCCATTCCAAAATCGCCTGCAATCGGTCAAATGAGATGAGCACACCCATACATAAGGAAGGTTGAGACTCGTCCTGTGTCCTGGATACTGTAACTTTTTCAAAATTTGCATATTTTCCCCGAAAAATATCGTGATTTTTCAAAAAAAAACTTTGAGTTCCAGCTCAAAACTACCATAATTTTTCCGAAATTAGGATATTTTGGCCAAAAAGGTCCGTCCGATGTTCTGGGTCGTGGTCAATTTTTTGGCCCATCCTGTGTCATTGACACGGTTTACACAGAGTCGCCCATGTATGATCACACTAGTGATTGCGCTGCGTACCGATCTTGACGACGTTGTCGGCCGAGACCATGCAGTTGCGAGCAGCCAAGTCGCGGTGACAGAACTTGAGACTCTCCAGGTAGGACATGCCGTCGGCGATCTGCGCCGCCCACATGTACAGCTCGGCGGAACAGGGCGGCTGCAGGTCATCCACGTTCTCTTCGGCGCCGGGCCGTCGAGTACGCAGGTAGTCTCTGAGGTTGCCCTTCTCCATCAACTCCATGACCACCAGTACCGGCTGTCCGTCCGACACCACGCCGAACAGTTTGACGATGAAGGCGGTGTCGAACTGCTTCATGACGCTGGCCTCGATCAAGAAGTGGAGACGTTCGGCCGAGTTGGCGGTCTCCGTGACGGTCTTGACGGCGCACTCGGGGAAGGTCTCGCCCCACTGGGACTTGACGTTGTTGGCCTCTCCGCGGAAGACCTTGCCGAAAGTGCCGCGTCCGATCTCTTCCTGCAGCAGAATCTCGTCTCGCAGCAGCTCCCACTCGTCCGCCTTGTACACGTCGAGCTGACTGAGGTACTCTGGGTTGGCCGAGACCACCTGGCCCAGGTACTCGCGCACTTTCTTGCCGAAGTATCGGTGGAACCAGTAGTACATGAACAGAGCGACGGTGCCCATGATCAGCACACCCGTAAACACGATGCCCAGAACGATAGGGAGCGTGAAGAAGCTGGGTGTGCGCACTTGGAACAGCGCCTGACGAATGACGGGCGGACCAAGGCCGTACAGCGACACCACCTTCACTTCCAACTGGTACACGCCGTCTGTCAGCCCCAAGAAGGTGACGCCGTTGTTCCATCTGAATTCCGCCACCGAATTGCAAATTTCGATCGGCGTCTGCAAAAAGGCGCCTTTCATCCAATGACTGAATATTCTACGGTACCGAGTTCTTCTCGACGTTGGTGACTTTGGCGCGAAACGCGAGCAGCAGTCCGTTCGGACTGTCCGGCTCCGTCCACGTGATCGTTTTGCTGCGTTCATCGGTGCCGTTGTTCACTTTGATCGACGTATTGTCGATGCGGTCGGCGTCAACTGAAAACAAACGCTTGCTTACTGCACCAATGAAAGATCAAAATGACTCACTAATCGGACCGGTGCGAACAACGTCCCAACTGAACCGCGACGAGCAATAGTGCTCTGGCGCGCTCGTGTTCTGACACGCATGAATCTGCACGAACGAGTCGGTGGAAGACAGCACGCTCAAATTGTGTCGCTCACCGAGATTTGGTACTCGCTGAAGTGCTTGAGGCCGGTGATGGTAAAGTTGCGACCGGTGACGTTGACGGTCCGCGGTACATCCAGGGCGGAGAACTCGGCACGGGGCAACGATTGCACCGCCTTGTTGGTCGCATCGAGCTGCTGCATCTCGATCTCTTGTTCGGCCAACGACTGGCCCTCTTCGATGGAACGCTTCCGCCGTCCATGAGAAACTTTGCTCTCGCTGAAACAGCCGCCCGGTCAGAATAGAGCGGCGGCGAGCGCCACACGAGCAATGCACCAAACAAGCAAACGCCATAGAGTACAATGATCGCACGAATGTGAGCACAATGATCGCACTAAACAGCGGCGAGCCGACCAATCAGCGAGAGCGCAGTAGGTTAGCACGTCCGGCCGTTCTCGTCTGGCCGAGGAAGAAACTTCTGAGCGCATACAGCGGCAAACGGTTGCAAATGGTCAGTATATAAACACCGAAGTCACCGAGCACCAACAAGCACAGAGACTTTCGCCAACAGAAAGGTTACAAAATTACTTTTGGCACAAAGTTACTTTTCATCGCCGACAACTTGCGAAGGGCTATTGTGCAACTGGCTCCTAAGCAGCCCTTCGTTGCAGTGGCGCATCGATGGATTGAATTTGCAGCTGGAGAACACACCATAAGTCACGTAATTCTCGCCCGCGAACACCCAGATTCACGCACAAAGCGCCAATGCACCAATACTTGACGCCGATCGCCGTCTTTGAAAAATAGACACACTAGCATACCAGAAACAGGCAAACCTCACAATCTGGCCTACCGCCTACCAGCCAACCTGGCTATCACAACATGTGGTTAGAAACGGACTGATCGAGCAGTGGACCACGCACACTCACCCTTGCACAAAGATGACATTCTGGATGACGTCCTCAAAGCGCGTCCGCTCGTTCACGTCGGTCGCGTCGACCACCGTGTCCGGGTTCTTTCTGTGCGCGCCGGCCAATCGACAGTCGCAGCACCCCTCCTTCGCCGAACACGTTCCCGGCGCTCCCTGCGTGATCAGCGGCTGCGTCGGCCCCACCGTCGACTTTAGATCTTGCCTCTTCATGTCTGTACAAACATTGAATAAATGAACGAAACGGCAGCGTACGAGTATTACTGGTATCAGAGCAAGACTTGGCGCTGGGTACGGAAGTGGTGTCGTCAGGGATGAGAGTCCAGCTGATCAGGTAATGGGTGATGTCGCCGTTGGGCTTCAGCGGTTCGTCCCATTCGAGAACGATACGGTCGTGTTGCGGCGACACGGGCTTGTGCGTGCGCGGCGGGTCGGGCACTAAAACGGACAGTCCCGTGTTTTGCGCGCCGATAAAGAGTGCACAGTTTGTTTTCGTGAAGTGCATGTGCACTGCGCTACTGGTGCGCGAATGCTAGCCCATTAGAGCAATATAAAAGATGATGCGATAATGCAGTCATCATCGAATTCCGAGCGAGAACAGGACTGCACTAGTAACACACAAGTGCAACGAGTGCGGCACCGCCCACAGCCCTTTAGTTGTTGGTCGCCACACCACAGACCACAAGCGGGACGCACCTGCGTACAACGTCTTGACGAAATCGATCTTCGAGATCGCGTTGCGAGCGCCCGGATGGTTGACCAGCTTGGTTTGCACGTAGAATGCGTACCACGTGTTCGGCTGGATGCTGTCACCGGTGATTACTGTGCCACGGACCAACTTGTCCTTGCCTCCCTGATCGTTAGCGCCGATCTGGCCGTTCTCCAATTCAAAATGCATCTTCCACCTGAACGCCAGAAGCGATTAATTTCATCAAATCACGAAAAACAACTAACGAGTCGGAGCAGGCCGATCGCTCGTCGTCGATGCTCAGATTGGGGTCCGGTCCGTCCACCTTCTTGTAGAAAACTTGGTAGCCGAGGAACTTGCGATGGTCCATATCGGACGTGTTGAACGCGACCCACTGGAGCATAAATCCAAAGTTCAATTTCCACGCGATGTTCACTTCAAAGCTCATTTCTTCGCCTAAAGAGACGACATACAGTGGATTGATAATTTCTGGCAGAACCGTACAGATGGCTTTGTCGCCGTTGGAGTACTGCGACACGTCGATCTCGGTGACACTGGCGCGCAGATCGAGATGGTCGATGAGCGCTTCGATCTTGTGGTAGCACAGCATGCGGTTGTTCTGGAATTGCACACTGCCATTTTCGATTGTCAGCGGCTGCTTCTGGATGTCGAAGATCTGACGGAGATTTGTGTTCTCGAAAACGGCCAGCGCATATCTGAACAAACATAACAAAACAGGTGTCAGAACCAAAACGTATATGAACACAAATGTACCGATTTCGCCACAAGGGCTGGCCCCTGATGCGCTTCAGCTTCTTGAACATGTGTAGGGACACGAACGAAGGCGTGAAACGCACGAGCAGAAAACCTTCGATCTCTTCAATATCACCGAAAGCCTCGACGAGCTTGTCGGCCGCCGTCGAATCCATGCCGATGCGAAGTTCAATTTCCAGAGAGCCTTCGACGATGTTGCACCCTTTGTAGTTAGCCAACGCCATTCCGACCGAATCGACGGTTTTGCCGCGACACTCTGCAATCAACAGTGAACTAATGTCGCAGGCGTATCAAGAGACTTACTCTTAGGACAGTGGTCGACGCAGGGTACACAGAAGCTGGCGTTGTTGCGGTCGATCTGGTAGCCTTGGGGGCATTGGAAGTGACAGATTCCTTCTATGGCTTTCCATGGGCGCATTTCGGTCCCCTCGGGCATGGGGGGCAGAATTTCGCACTCCTGGTGTGTCACGCAACGGCGCTTGAACAGCAGGAACATGTCGCTCGGACAATTCTCCACGCAGCTGCCCGCGTGTCGCACGAAACGGCAGGCGTGGCACGCGGACTTGTCATTCGGTCGCGAGCAACCCCCTACGCACTGCTCGTGGCATTTTTTGCCGTGGGCATCGCAGCCCGGACCCGCCAAACGCCCGCCCTTACCCGAGCCATTCCGCTGCTCATGCGTATAAGGACAGTCTGTAAGCACGGCTCGGCCATCAACGCGCCCAATGCGAAAAAACCAGCAACTTACGGATCTGGCAATGGTTCTGTCCCCAGCACGAAATTTGACCGTCTTTCGTCTGGCAGCGCGATGGGTCTCCGTCGATCGAGCACTCGTCGACGCAGTGATCTGAAAACGTCGGACGCCGGTGAAGATGCCTAAAGTCTCGTGCGTACCGTGGTTCTTGCTATTGTCAACGAGGACGTCGTTCACGTCGCCCGTCATGATCACACTCCAGTCGATGAGACGGCTGTAGCAAAGACGCGTGTTCTCCGCGATGCGCACACCGCCGTTCCTGATCGTCGACAGTTTGTACAGTCCTACTTCCTTCAGGTCGACGTTCTGATACACGATCAGCGCGTAGTGCATCACCAACGACTGACCACCAATCACTCGCAGATTGGGAAATATCTTGGATAGTGACTTCAGCCCACTGCAATACCCAATCAACGACCTCCGGAAAATGGGGAAATCACGCGTACCGAACTTGGAACACGAGCAGGTAGCCAGTTATTTCAAGAAGATTTTCGAACACCGGGAAGTCGTCTTCGGTTACGTTGACGTTGGTGATCATCGACAGACTGAAGTCGCCTTCCATGACGGTACAATTGCGGAACTTGAGGCCGATGTCCATCGCAGTGGCACTGTCCTTGCGCTGATTAACCAACTTTGGCTGATTTCGGATGTCCACCGACCCGCAGCGGATCTCCTCGGCTGCTTCAATGTTCGCACTGCAGCAAAAAAGTGGCGCGAATATCAGAAATACAATCATGGATGCCGTAGTTAGCGATAAATCGACGGTTGACAATGCAGGGACGCAGACGAGACCAAGCGCATGCTGGCAGACGCAATATCCGCACGGTCGGCTGAAATGAACACTGAACGTTCATGGGCGAGATACACAAAGCAGCCCAGCGCCGTCGCTTCCGTCCGCTAATGAAGCGGCAAGAAAGAACGGCCAAAGATATCCGATCGCGATGGAAGATGGCTGGATGGTCGGACGCCAAATCACAACTTTGATCAATTAAATACTTTCAAGCATAGTTAGGTACGTCGGACGGATGACGCGATCGGACATAGACCCATAGGTGTACTTGGCGGGGGGTTATCCCCCAAAATAGGTTCGAAGTATACGAAGTTTCCGACTCTGTCCTCGAAATCCGGAAAAAAACGTTTTCGCCACGTAGTGGCAAAAAAATACTTTGAACAAACACAGGATAGAATGAGGCTTTGGCCGAAAAATATTTCCGACCCCCCCCTGAGATTTTGGGTTTTGGATTTACCCCAACCTGCAGATCCCGAGTACACCAATGCATAGATCTCCAGATGAGCTGCTCTTTCCAGCAATGCCTGCGCTTCTCCCGTCCACACAGGATCATCGCGCATTGCAATACACAAGACGGCGCAATGCGAGCGACATCGTGTCGCCGATGAATGCCAACGGATCGGGTAGCACGCAAGTACAAAAAGGACAGCTGTGGCGCCTTCCTTGACGCAGAAGACGCTGCCAAGTGCATCACAACGCCTCAGAATCACTATGGCGAATAGGGTGTGGCAAAAAATGTCATTATTTATATTGAACAGCGACACATACAAGTGAGCGCAGAGACCCGAAAACAGCACAATCAATCGCACTGACGCATGCGCCGCACCCCGATAGGTATGAAAAGCAAAACAACAAAAAAATCAAGATGGACAACCATCGACCTTTGTGCTCTACTTCCTCCAAGAAGCAAATGCTTGACATCCGTTCAAATGATCGTGATGCATGAAAATGCGTGACATCGTGAATCAACGTAATCAGATTCGGATGGACAGAGGACCCCTCGGCGCGCAACCGAGATTAGTCTGCGCTCGCAACGCTCCGCATCGCCAACTACCGGTATTTGGTGTCCAGAGACGGGGAATACTTTCCAAGCGAATAACAACTTTATTGATTCAGTCTTCGAAAACATGTCTTTGTTAACATATTACACAAATTGCAGAGAACTCCTTCGTGTCTTGCAATGCAAAGAACAAAAATCCTGGCTAATAATATTTAACGCATCATACATCGGAATTAGGATGGCTGAGCAATATGAAGTCAAAACGCATATTCTTATCCAAGATAAGATCAGGTGAGTGGATTTCTAAATGAGCCACATGGGCACGTTTTTTCCGGCGGGGGGAGGGGGGTAGCGATCCCCGGCTGGGGGGTATACCCCACAAAATTCCCAAAAAAAAATTTGTTCCTGAGAAACACGTTTGGGAAAAAACCTCTCCCTCCCCCTTTTTTTAAAAAAAAGGTCGCTAAAATTTCAAAAATTTTTCACCATACCCCCCAACCAATTTTGGCCGGAGGTATGGAGGTCCTTGGGGGTATATACCCCCACGCCCATGTCTGGAAGAAGACAAACGACTGAAAATTAGCGGTCGGAGCGGCTGGCATGGACACCTCGGCTGTGTTACAGAGGGGAGGGCCCGTGCTATCTTAGCCCGTTACTGCGCACCATCGAGTAGCAAATAAGCGAGTGCGTCGATTGGTCGAGACAGAAAACAATGAAACGTTATCCGCACTTGCAACAATCAACCCACCTGCAACAAACAGACAAGTCCGCAGTTTCAGTCTATAGTAGAAGCAGTAGCCCCGATCGCGTACGACAGATCGACAAGCGGCAGTGCACTCTGAAGGAATATTACAGCGAGTTGTTTTTCACACGCGCCATGGAAATGCGAACGGCCGCAGAGCGCGACGCGGTACTGTTGCTGTGCGAATAACACGTGACCAGGCATCAAAAGCCGCCGCTCAATAAAACAAAAGGGACGGGCGCAGAAGCGGCTTGTAGCAGACCAGGCTGAACGCAAACAGAAGGGCAAACAAAAAAAGGGAAATCGATGCCGACGTCGTCGTTTCTACCAGCGCTTTTACCATCTCACAAACACAATGACACACAAACACACGTCGGCGCTACAACAGACACGCATACCCTAATCTAACCATAACACCCTATCTCTCTACTTTCTTCCGCGGCAAATGGCAGCGATTCGTCAGAAAACCCAGCCTACGAAAACGGACGTGCGTTTCCAGCAAAAAAAACCACCCACACAGAGTCGACTGCGCCATAGATTCTGAAAACAACAATTCGTCGAAAATTGACGAGGAATATTGATCGGCAGTGTATGTTGAAAGAAAGTTATTCTAATTGACGGCGCGCACAGAGAGAGCATGGTTCCTCAGCAGTTGACTGCGTTTTTACGCGTTCAGCACGCAAACGCGGTCCACTATTTCGTGATGCTTAGCCAACGTTTTTTTTCTGCTTTTTCCTACGCTCCGCTCTCGCTTTGCTACACTTCGCAATAAGATACTTCAGGGGCCGTATTCTGAAAGCTTCCCAGGGGGGTACGGACTTCCGCCCCACACAAAAGTTACCCCCCGGGAAGCTTTCAGAATACGGCCCCAGCTTGCAGCCTCCACCACAGGGATGCGCGTTGTTTATTCGTGTGCATACAGACGGTGAACGAAAAACATACATCACTGCAGTCGCATTTCACTCGTTTAGGAGGCTAAAGCCCAGCGGGGGTAAAGTCGAGCAACAAGAGCATCGGAAAACTCGAATGACAGTCGTTGAACACCGAACACCGTTGTGTAGCCCTGTTGAACATCTTCGTGCCGCTTGGGGAGCGGATCACGTCCTTCACAAAGCTCCGTTGGGACGCAACAGTGCCATGAATAACTGCGAAGGCCATTCTGGCACGACGAAAGTTCCTTTTGCCGAGTGCATGACCGTACGAATTGCTTGGGACAGCGGCGACGACAGTCAATTCATATCCTTGTCCCAGCGATAGGCAAAAGCGTCCACGGCTTCCGAGCCAGGCACAAAATACTTTGAACTGAAACGCGGCAGTTTCGTATTTCGATGATCAGCAAAACGATCGATGGAGTGCGGGCTCCATTTTTGATCGCACAAGGAGAAGTGCGATTGAACGCCCCAGTGATCGTAGTGGACGATTCGACTGGGGATTCCCAAAAGACCCGGGCTCTACACAGCGTACCCTTAGTAGCCGAACGGGAATCAAAAGTACCTTTCGAATTAGCGAAGAGAGAGTCGAAGCGGTTCTGAAAGACCTCACTGGGCAGACGGCGTTGAGACGACCGGCTGCTGCCGAGCTCGACTAGCGGCCGCGGCGTTGACGAGATGGTAGGGACACTGACTCTTCATGTGTCCAGGGACGAAGCAGACGTGACAGATCTTGGGCTGCAACTGACCGCCGTAGACGACGCCGAGCTGTTGCTGGCCGGCGTAGACTGTGCCATCGCCCTGCTCGGTGGTGAGCTGAGGCACGGCGTACTGCTGAACCAGCTGGGTGCCGCCTGACGGTTGCTGGACGAAGGCGGTCGGAACTTCGTAACTGACGATGGGCGCTTGCGTCTGGCCGAGAGGTCGGCTATTGTACGCGGCGCCGGCGCCTCTCGCCGATCCAGCGCCGCGCTGGCAAAAGGGCTGAGTGTCCAACTACGCCTTCTTGAGCCCAGCGGTCAACGAGTTGTTCGCCACATCCTTCTTGTATTCTTTCAAAGGTTGTCGACGTAGGTAGCGGAACCTTTTGTTTTGTTTTCCGATTCGCCATGGTCATCAACGAAGTTGAGAAAGTTCGGGAAGATGCGGTTCAGTCGGAGCATCTCCTTTCGGGTAGCGACTTTCTCGTGCAGCTGTTTCAGACGTGCAGCTCGCTTGAGCACGGCCGGGTCGTCGGAATCGATGAACACTTCCATGTCGTCGAGACAGTCCTGGAGGAAAATAAGTCCCTAAGTCCAGCTGTGGCGGCGGTTGCGACGCAAACGGGGAATATGCGGCCGGAGTAGGCCGCAGAATGTTCACGCAGAAGTGTGCGACTAAGTCCTTCTGCGAAACGCCGGCGGCCAAATTCTTCCATTGTAGTCTGGTCGGGATTCCAGGAAGAACAACGTGTAAAAGTACCTGAACGTCTTGCAAATTCGTTGAAACTTGACGAGGCGACGCGCGCACAGAGCGAGCGACGTCATGCCCTGCACCTTGGCCAGGGTCCAATCACGGGCGGCGATTGAAAAGGCACAAAACAATTGATACTCAACCGAATAGCCATTACACTTCTGTATTTTCATGTGAGTCTTTTGCTAGTATAATGAAGGGCGACGACGATATTGAACAATCGACGCAGTGTGGCGCAATCGAGTTCAGTTCAGACTTCAGATTAACTTCAGAAACCCAGAACTGAACGGTTTAGGAAGCCGCAATTGGTTCATTTTCATGGCCAGTTGGCCATGGCTCTTAAGAGGCTAGCTAAGAATTTGTTTTTTAGTGGCAGGTTTTTTTATGAAGTTTTTATCGATGAAGATAAAAGCCAAGACTGAAACAGTTGTTGTTTGATTTGATGATTGATCTTCCAGGATTGTTGGAGGCGAACTTGGCGCACAACATCAACAACAATGCGACTCGAGAAGTGTTACTTTTGCTCGTCGACCGTATATCCCGGTCACGGAACAACTTTCGTTCGCAACGACTGTCGAGTAAGGAATTCTCCTTTATGAATAGAGTTGCTAGATTTCGAAAATGTCAAAGCAGTAGATTTTATGCAAATTTTTCATACGCAAATTTTAAATGAGATAATTTTTCATATGCAAATTTTTTTACGCAGATTTTAACACTACAGAGATGCGGATGATGGGCATTGGTGGCCCGATTACAAAATGGTTGGGGGTACCCTGTGCGACGCAAAGCGTCGCACGCGAGGGCACGTAGCGCACGTAGCTAAATCGGCTGGGGGTCCAGGAGCGCACTGAAGCGCCCCTGGGCCAGCCGCAGACGAAAATTTTGAGTAATTTGGTGCATTTCGAGCGATTTGGTGCACAAAAATTGACAATGCAGTAGTTTTCAAGCAGTAGATCCTACCTCAAAGCAGTAGATCCTACCTCAAAGCAGTAGATCTGGCAACCCTATTAATGAAAGTTGCAAAGTTTCCCTTGAGGTCGACGGTTGGCTTAGAGGAACTGGAATTGAACGGGGTGCTGGAGTTTTCTACAAGAGAACTTTCGTGGATAAACTATTTTATCAAGACATTTATACTTGCAGCGGTTCTTTCCACGCTGGCAATTTGGCAATTTCTTTTTCAGATCTTCCGCTTCTGTCGGTCGAAGTGCAACAAGTTGTTCAAGAAAAAGCGAAATCCGCGAAAGACCGCCTGGACGAAAGCGTCGCGAAAGGCGCGCGGTAAGGAGCTGGTCGGAGATGCCGTTCAGAGCTTCGAAGTGCGTCGTGATCAGCCTGTCAAGTACACACGCGAACTGTGGAACAAGACTGGTATGTTTCTTGTTTTTTTGCTTCTTCGTTATTGATATGCCAAGTGTTGGGGCGTCATCCACGAGAGGGATATTTGTATTGACCCTAATCAGGGTGTGCGTTACTGGAAATATTGTAATCACTTTGATTGTTCGCGTCCGGTCACCTAGTTGGCTTGTCACTTCACTTCTATCCTGTTCTCCCGAGCGGTTGCTCCTTCCCTTCGTGTAAACCGTGACCCAGTCAAGGTTGCAACAGTTGGCAAATGTGTGATATGCTTCAGTGACGTGGTGGGCGGAAGGCGGACAAAGTGATTGCGGGCGGAGGTACGTGTACGAGGTGGCCGACTTCAACAAGGCGCCAGTCAGAGCTACTCTGCTCGTTATCGGCATCATCCTGGTGGCTGTGCCGCTGCTGCACACGGCGTTGTGGGCGCTGACTCGCCTACGCGTGCGCTTGTTCAGTCGCTACATCGCCTCTCGCGATCGCGTCGCACCCAAGTCGTCGTCGCCGGATGCGCTCACCGATCTCCCCACGCCAAATGTCTGATGGAACTCGTCAGTGCTTTCATATTGGTCTCATTCGACTTGCAGCTATAGAACGAGGTACACGTTTCACTTTGTGTATAGTTTTCAATTGCACGGTTTTAGCATGCATTGTGTAAAGGAATTTGATAATAAAGCCTTTATTGCAAACAAATTTAGACCAGCCGCACAGCTTCAATCGGTGTACCAATGTTCTGCGCCTTGGTCTGCTTTGCTTCCGCTTTGAATGCCAACTGGTTCGCTTTCTTTTCTATTCGACGTTCCTGCAAACATACACGTAACGAAGAAAAACAAAGAACAACAGATACCTTTCGTTCCAGTCGAACTTGGCGCTTTCGAAGCTTGCGATCTTCAGGAGTTTCGTTTTTGCTGCGAACAGTCAAAGCTTTGCTACGCACCGACTGTTGATCAACGTCCATTTGCTGCAATTAGCTTCGGTTAAAAGAATGAAGCAAAACTAATTCTACTTCGTTAGCTTCGTTGAGCTTGGACAGGGCTTTCTTGGTGAGTCCGAGACGCTGCTGAGATATTTCGGGAAGGCCGGACTTAGGATTAATTCGGATGCGTTTCTTGCCCCCGGGCTGTTCCTTGATAAGGGTGGGGTGATTGTACTGAGTGGAGTAGGTGGACAAGATGGTTTCGCAGTCCCATCGCTCCTTGCGCGCAGCGTCGTCCTGCACGAACACCTTTTCTAACGGCTCGCCGTCCGAATCCGAATCGCCTGCCAACAAGTGCTCACTCTTTTCCTTTTCTGCAAACAAAGTCGCCACTCGACTTCTGCAATAGAATCGGTTAATTTACACCCAAACGCCGAATCGCACGACGTACTTTTTTGCGTGTTGTTTTGCTTCAAACTCGTCGACCAACTGCTTCATTCGATCGCTGTTAGGTTCGATGTGGCCGGCCAGATCTTCTGCTTCGTACACCTCGAGTTCGCCGACTTCGTCTTCGTCGTACGCCTCGTAGAGCTTTTCGAATCGGTCGTCGATAAGGCGCAATCCGTCGCCTCGTTTGATCGTCGCCGACGTCATCGAGTAGTTGGTGAAGCGCGTCCGAGTCTCTTCACCGTCCATTGTCTGGTTGTCTTCATTTTCTTCGTCAGATTCGTCATCATCAGTCGACGTTTCTTCGTCATCAGATCCTCCTTCCTCATCCGAAGAGTCGCGTGCCGACTAAAATCTCATCCATTTAAAACACCGCCATTGTTTGGCATTCAAAATGTTACAAAGAAATCAGAAAGATAGATATTGTCAAACTCACTCGATACTTGCTCAGTGGTGGAAAGTCATCAGGACCGCTAGCCAGCGTCACAAAGTCATCCTCCAATTGGCCTTCGGGATCGTCGAAATCAAACGCGTTGTCCAAAGCAGCCAGCACTTCTGCGTCCAAATTTGGGTGAGGGCCTAAAACAAGAATAATCCTTGTTTGTTTGTCTCCTGTTTATTTGCCAGACATATTCATCACGACAACAAAGGGTACAAGCAAGTGAAGCAGCGATTGAGCACAACAAGGCTGTTTACACGAAATATCTTATAACATACGAATGAAGCAGGATCTAGTAATTGACTGACCGGATATCGGAGCAGCTTGATTGAGCAGTCCAGTCGTCAGTTCGACGCCTGCGGTTTCGAATAGCGTAGACGGGAGGTTGAGGTTGTGCTTCTTTGTTTCGACGGGTATTTCGCGTCCAGCTTGCTGGGTGGTGCCGTCGGCATTGATGCGAAATCGGTCTTCGATAGGTTCCCATCGAGTGACCTCATTGACGTCACGAAGATGCTGCAGGTAGTCGTAGTTGTCGTCGAAGTAGACGCCGTACTTGTGCTCCTCTTCCACCTTCTTGGTCGGCTGGTTATGCTTGTTCTGCGGTGGCTGCAACACAAGTTTAATCAAGGATTGTTGCGATCACTCACTTCTCGAGTCGGTTGTGTCACAGGAGCCAGCACGTGTTCGCCAGCGTCTTCGTCAGCGATCAGAGGGTCGCGCTGACTTCTGTGCACCAATTTAAAGGTGTGTGCCGCCTTCTTGTCAATGAATTGCTTCTTTCGCTTCGGCTGAAACAAACAAAATGGACATTTGTTTGGTAATTTCAATGATAAATAATCATACCATTTCTGTTTCAGACTTATTATCTTATCGGAAGATAATATTGTTGAACGACCTTTAGGTTTAGGTCAGTTTCAAGCAAGAGGATCGCGATCAAAAAAAGTGCCGAATCAAACTGCTTGCACAGAAAAATAGCGTTATAGCGTAAATCACTATGGAGAGCGATGAAAAGAGCCACAACGCACAGGCGTGTGAAGATTTTACGCCCCAATTTCGAGCTTGCAAAACACGGCTCCCGTGCGATCGGAGCATTCTCGAACTGTTCGGTTTCACATTTCCTTTTGCTTTCTGTTGGCGATTTGGCTTTTCTGCAGAAGGAGCGCAACGAAAGCGGAATACCCATCCGACTGTCGCCTTTGAAGGCGATCCTTGCAATTAGCGCGCCCGATGCTCTCCGTTTCGACGTGAATGCAGAAGCGGCGACATAAAAAGAAATTTTCGTCCTTGTATTACGTCAAGTGTTGTCAGCTGCCATCGATCAACAGCTCGCGTTCCTAGTTGGCAATCGCTATCTTGGTAAGTAGTCTATTGCTTTGTTTGAAACTGTTTCCTGACCGTTGAAGCTAATTATAGTTAACGGACAAATGTAATTCAAACTATCAGATTGAAACGCTTATAATTTGTAGATTCGATTTAACGGTGAGCGGACGATAGAGTGAACCGTAGACCGCTGGTGGGTGACTGCGTGGAGGAAAAGAAGACGAGATGGATGTAGTGTACGACTTCGTGGAAAGTGAGCGGTGCACCAAGGGCACTCGAACATGTTGTTCGGTTTCAGGTGTGCACATTTTCATTCCGATCGTGGCCGTGGTGTTCATCGTGCTGGTCATCTTCGTGTGCGGCACTTCGGGACGCGATAAGCAGCCCGATCAGGCCTACCTGAGCAAACTCAATGAGCTCGATGTGCAACAACGCAAGGAACGCAAGGCGCCGCGGTCGTCGGCCGCCAGCAAGCCGCTGCCCGTCCCCCGCCCTGCTCAGTCCACCGGCGATCCCACCACTGTTCGCGTAAGCTGCTGTCTCAACGTTTTTTCATCTCTGCTCCTTGAAAATGTTTTGTAACTCAACACTGATCAAAGATCCCCTTTTGTGTGTGCTTTTATTGCTTGATGCAGGAATACGTAAAAAGCTCTTCCCCTCACTCAATCTGCTGACCAAAAAAAATTCTGCAGCGTTGCAATGAATTTCGATCCTGTTAGACCTGATTGGAAACTCGTTGATCACGACCATTCGGTGACTTGAAAGCTGACAGATTTTCTTTCAGCAACGCAAAAACAAGAAGGCGACGGACAGTCCTGTGAAAACGGCGAAGCGCGCCGACAACTTCAACGAATCGCCGGACATTCAGGAACATGACGGTGCGTGACCAACACGCGGCTTGCAGTACGAGAATATTTCAGATGGGTGGGTGAAGGTGACGCCAAAACGCAAGGTGCGTCCTCAAACGCAAGGTGCGTCCTGGTCGCAGGACGACGCTGACGCTCACCACGACGATCACGTGCACACCAAAGTATGTGAACTGTGCTAACTAACCATCTTTGCGCGCGTGTACAATAAGGTTATCGTTTGCGTCTGCCAAGTGACGCCGCTTACATATGATATTCATTTGCTGACCACTCAGATTGATTTTGTTTTGCAGAAAGTCGAAGTGGAAGTGGAAGTAGATGACGACGTGGTGGAAGACGACGTTGCTGTGGTGGAGGACGTTTCGGACGAGCCTGTGAAAGAAACCGTCGCTCATACCGCTCACACCAAGGATACTGTCGAGTCGGAAGAGGACTCTGCGGCCCAGTCTGGCAAACAGAAGAAGTCGCGCAAGAAGCAGCAAGCGCAATCCAAGAAGAACGAGCCAGTGTTCGTCATCGAAGAACCCGTCATCGTTGACCGCAAGCCCTCGCCCGTTGACGATTCGCATGCTCAGACGGTAACGCTTCGCTTTGAAATGATTCAATCACTTCCTGTTAACTACCGCCGGTCATTACTTGTGTCACTGTTATTCATTTGGTCGTTCAGTTTCGTGCAGTATGTACAATTTTGGGTGTTTAAGAGTCGCGAGTCGGTGGAAGAACCGCCAACTGTGGAGAAGCAGGTGGAAGAGAAGCAGGTGGAGGAGCAGCAAGGATCGGATGACGAAGAGGCTGACGAGGGCGTAGACGACGACTGGACGACCGCCGGCGACAAGAAGAAGAAGCGGAAGAAGAAGAGCAAGAAGGCGACCAAGAGCGCCGCCGAAGGTGAGCCTGAACCTGAACCTTAGCTTTAGCCTAAGCCTGAACCTAAGTCTTAGCCTAAGCCAGGAGAGAGCCACGGCGTGTACAGTCGAACCTGGCTACAAGAGCATGCAGGGGAATTCGGAAAACAGCTCTTATAGCCGGGGTACTCTTATATCTGGGGTCGATCAAAACTTGTCCTCAGGTAGTTTGCTACCGCAAAAATATTTTCTGAGGAAGTAATGAACGAACGAGCGAGTTAAACCACTCGGTCACAGTGAAATGAGTGAGCCAGTACTGCATACTTGCGTTGGATTCGATCGTTTGATCAAAATGTCAATAAACATAGTACTTTGATAAGTTTTGCTCTTATGCTCTAATATGCGGGGTCAAATGTGTGCTATATTAGAGCACGGGAATTCACAAAATGGCTCTTATAGCCGGGGTGCTCTTGTAGCCGAGTTCGACTGAATATAAAAAACCTCGGCGTCCAGACCGGGGCGTGGTTTACTCAGCATTGCAACATTTAAATCAATAGGCTATGTTTTGTGTTGCCTGATCAGTCCCCGCACATCTTTTGCGTTAGGTACCGTAGTTTTTTGCCGGGTTTGGTAGCCGAGTTTCGGACTGTACGTTGCGCTTGCAGCCGCGGACGATTCGCCGACGCAGGCGGGCAACTCGGAAGGCGAGGACGGCGACGAGGACAACGCGTCTTCGTTCAGTCCCGTCGAGAGTCGGAAGAAGCGCCGTCCGCGACGGGAGTGAATCACAGTGGGAATCGTTTCGCACAGAGAAAGAGTACATCGACTATTGCACATTGCCGGCGTTCGCAGGGGATTTCTTTTCGGTCGGGTTGACGTCATTTTCGTCCGTTTCTTCGTCTGTCTCTCTTAGCCAACGCGCGTGCTGGCCAAAACTTGACTTGGATGGGAATATATGTCAACTGTACATTGCTAGGATCTTCGGTCACTCCTCCGTCTTGTGCTTCATTGTTAAAATGTGATTTATTCAGTGTTTTGTGTGTAATGAATGCGCTACGTGGACGACCACTGACTATGCTCACGTTGGTCGCCTGTTATTGTTGTCGTGCGTGTGGTGGGCGGAAGCTCACTTGTGTGTTCTTGCTTCTGTTCGCACAAGCACCAACAGTGTGTATTCACTTGTATCGCTTCCTTGATTTTCTGATCAATCTTTGTCGTCCGTGCAGTTTGAAAAAATTTCAATCGATACATTATTTATTTTATTCATAATACTAGTATTCTTCCATTTGTTTGTTCTTCTCAAAGTGTCGCTCATGTGTGGTGTGTTGTTCCGTCGCGTGTCAAGGTGGACGCGTGCGCTCTGATTCCTCGTGCGGTCAGTTTTCATGTGATCGTCGAGCGCGTAGAGATGGCGCGCGGAAAATCAGTCGGGGTCCCAAAATACCGTACCTACACACAAAACATTGATTGATTTCGGAACTGAAGGGCTGGGCATACTTCCAACGGCCCGGTTTGCCAACCAATTACCAAGAATGAATTATATATTCTTGGTTATTGGTCGCAAAACGGACCGTTCAAAACGAGCCGTTTGAAGTCTGCCCAGCCCTTGTTCAGGCAACACAAAACATAGTACTATTGTAGGTACGGTATTTTGGGACCCCGACTGGTTTTCCGCGCGCGGACAGTACATCGATCCTACACTGCGCTCGTTCGCTCAAAGCAGAACATCTAGGCACTATTCCTTTTGTTGTCCGATTATCAGTACCGGCTTTTTTTTTCGGTTGGCTGTTTCAATGGTTCGTGAAAAGTGGTGTGATCAAGAGTAAATCCATTGGGTTGATACTTAGTTTTTTACTAACACACATACGATGATTAAAAAATCTAGCGTCAATAAATATAAGCACAGAATGATGAGACGTAAATTCTGAAAACGGAGATGCAATTGATAAGCGGAACAGCTACAAGGGAGCCCAATGCGAATCAAAAAGAAATCAATTCACCGTACAATAGCTGGACAGACAATGCCTCTGGAGTGATATATATAAGCCCTGTTCGACCACTGAAACCGACCACGAATGGTGGCTATGTGGATGACTTTGGTCGAATCAGATTACAAAGTCGGAATGCGCGCAGCCAGGCCGCAGACGTTCGAGAAGACAGTCGCTAAAGTGTAAAGTCCACTGCCACTGCGTCGCCATACAAGCTCATCTTTTTTCAGGCTGCACTTCTTTCTTCATCGTTTCTTGCACCCACGCAGCAAAGTCAACATTTTCCGCCTCCGCTCGCACCAGAAACTGATGAGTTGACAAAACCTTGAGATTTGGTCGCTCTTGCGGATTCTTTTTCAGACTGAAAGTAAAGATTAAGCACAGATTAAGTAAAGATAAGCGACGCAAAACTCGCCATGTTGCGACAAAATCGACGAACACATCGGTGAAGATTCCACGTGGCAAGGTAGGCGGCGGCTATAAAAAGTGTCATAAAACGTCCGTCCAATACTAAGCGCAATCGCACCTCGTTTACGATGTAGTCGAGCAACTCGAAGATCGCCATGGTCTTTGGACTATTGGCTGTTCCACCCGATGCGCCACTGCTAGCGCCAAACACGCCGGGCCCGCCCGGTCGCGCGGAGCGCCCTCCCGGGGAGCTGCTCTTTTGTTCCTCGCCCAAGACGATGTCCTCGGGTCGCTTGTTGAACATGACGGCGTAGTCTTTGGCGGTGAGCGCGGGGACGGGGTATCGTCCCACGGACATCTCGACCAACGACAAGCCGAAACTCCATACGTCCGATTGGACGCTGTAGTGACTGCCCGTCAGACGTTCCGGCTGCAAATGACGGCCACAATCCCTCCGTCGTCGTCCGCCACTCAATTATCCACCACGGGAGCCACTGGTACCACGTACAACTTACTTTATACCTTGCCTTATTTTTAGCTCAGTCCAACGCTTACATATGTATTCCCCCTAATAAGCTTTCAGTAAAAAGTTATTGGCGTCACCTTCTTTATTATCGAGTGGTACCAGTCGCCCCCCCCCCAACGCAATTTGCCAGTCACTCACAGCCATGTAGGACCGCGTGCCGACGAACGAATTCGCCATGCTGTCGATTAGCATCCCCGACACCCCAAAATCGCAGAGCTTGATCTCTCCTCGACTGTTGACGAGAATATTGGACGGCTTCACGTCTAAACTAGGTTGATTGAACACCAGCAGTGGAGTGGTGAGAGTTAATCGTGCAATGGGTTCCCTGCCAGTTACCAGTCAGATCGATATTGCATTGCAGCCTAATGAGTAAAACGCGCGCAATACCTCTGTGCAATATTTTCAGATCCTCCTTTAGATAGGTCAGACCCTTGACGACGGCAACGGCGATCTTGCCGATGATAGGTTCGGCGATCCGATTTGCTCGCTTCAGCAAAATGTCCAGCGATAGTCCGTCCTGCACGTAATTAGTCGTCAAAGCCCACCCACGCGCCCACCTGCACTCACCATATACTCCATGCAAATTGAAATATCGTTGTTGTCAGTGAAGGCGCCATAGAAGCCGACGATGTACGGACTGTTGCACTTGTGCAAAACAGCCAGCTCTTTGATGATCTGATTACGCACCGACGGTTTCACTTCCAGATGCACCAGCTGAACAAAGCTGAGAGGTAAACGGCCGAGCAGACAATGAGTTCACCTTGCGCGCCATGACAATGCCGGAAGGACGATGGAGAACTTTGCTGACGACGCCGCCATTGCCGTGACCCAACTCGCCGATCTTCTCGAGCGTGTCTTCGCTTAACTCGCTGATCTGAACAGCAATTGTCAGCTACTGCGGCATCAAAACAACCGCCGATTGTAAGCACACCAAGCACCTTGTTTTCTTTCGAATCGAATATCACCGACATCGGTCTTTCCTGTTCAGAAACCGTCGAGTGCTTCGCAATTTGCAAAGGCCCCGGGCGCCGCAGTTTCACGGGGAGCTGGGCCATGGCGGCCACAGCACGAGGGACTCGTACGACGAAGCGTTGACAACGACGCACTATCACAATTCGCACGCAGATATGTTATACTAGTTTGCGGCGCAGCGCGCAGGCGTTACATTCGCCGATAAGACTGCCGGATGGCGCTCGGCAAACACTGACTCAGACGGGCACAGAAGACGGTCTGACTCACCCGCTGCTTTTCCTTCATCCACTCCTCCATGCGCTGCTTCTGCGGCTCCGTCAACCCCAACTGCTTCAGGTGCTCGTCGATCGTCAACTCTGTCGACTCCGACTGATCATCCATGCCCGGACTGCAATAGATCACACTCAAACACTTCCTACCGACATAGGGCACTCACCTGCCATCCTCTTTGACCGTTGGCGGCAGCGACAGACCCAAGGGATTCTTCCGTTTGCCCGCTCCTGACATGCTCGTTTGCACCACTGCCACCCTGTGCCAATTCCGATCCCGAACGCAGGCGCACGTTCACACCCAACCAGTAAATATCACAGTGAAGCGAGTCTTTTCCGATTCGTAATCCTCGTTCGTGTTTCAACAACCATTGCCTACCTCATCGCGATCTCATTCAGCGCCCTCATTTTGTGCTGTGTGGAAGGCCACGCAGCCAAGTTCAGATTTGGTCGATTAACCCTGAAAAGTCAGGCACACATCAGCTGAGACTCTTTTTTGATTGCTCAGGGCCAGGCGTGGGATGATGAACCGATAGTCTAATGTGATGAGATTGCTTAAATGATAGTCGTTTAATCAATCTTCAGTTCATTTGTTTTATTGGACTGTTCCACATTTTGATGTACAAAATTCCTGATTTGGACGTCAAAATAGCTATTTGATCTGACCGACGACAGACAGCGGACGAACAAAACGACGAAAAGACAGTGGTGCTGTTTGGTGGCGTCTGGTGTTTTCTGTGAAGGCGTTTGAGAATGAGTGGCTACAAAGTGGACGCCAAGGTGGTGCTACTGGGCAAGGAATACGGCGGAAAGACGAGCGTGGTGGAGCGCTTTTTGCACAACAGGTTCGCGGGCGAAATGCCATACCAGAACACGATCGGCGCCGCTTACGGAGCGAAGCGCGTCGAGGCGTTCGGCAGACAAGTGGTGCTGGGAATTTGGGATACGGCGGGATCTGAACGGTACCAGGCAATGTCGCGCATTTACTACCGCGGGACATGGGCTGCCGTGTTGTGCTACGACCTGACTGACCCGGACAGCATGGATAAGGTGCGCTTTTGGGCGGCCGAACTGCGCCAACACGAGCCTCAGGCTCACATGTATTTCGTGGGGACGAAGAAGGATCTGCTCGACGTCGCGCCCGATGCGCGCCGCATCGACTACTACTCTGTCGTCGAGTTCGCGAACCAGTTGGGCGGCGGACCCGTGTTCGAAACGTCGGCGTCCACCGGCGAAAACGTGGACGAGGTGTTCGCGCGTATAGCCAAGGACTTCGTCAAAGAGTCGCGAGAAGGTGGAGGGGGGACTTCGTCGGCCAACTCTGGCGGCGTTCAGCTGGACCCTTCGTCAACGGCGAAGAGTTCCTGTCGGTGCTGATTACCTCGGTTGACTTCGGTTCAGTTTGTTCGCATCTGTCAGTCACTTGACCAATTGCGCCTTGTGACCAATAACTGTGATCAGCTTTCACATTCGGTCTGATTTTTATCGGGTGTTTTATTTAGGATTGTGTAGCACAGTCGTATTAGTGTTGTTTGATGATTAGTTACTTTTCTGCTCAGATATCTTGTCAGAGATCGATTGAACAGATTCGTCTGTCTTACATTTGTGGAAGTGCTTGCAAGGTGTTTCGCAACAGATCGTTTCATGCTGTTTTTCTGACAATGAAATTGCCATCGTGTTGTTTTTCTGTCGTATTTGTATGAAAATATTCTGCATACAAAATTAGACTCATTTGTCATTTTCGTTTTCTGCTTGGCAGGATCTCTGGTTTTGCGCTGTTGGTCGCATCCGGTTTTCCGGCTTAATGGCACTAACAGTCCTATTTATGTGCAGACATGATTGATGTTTTTTGTGCAGCAAATGGCGAACAACGAAAATTGGCCGCCGGTGGCTGCGCCAGCGAACGCCGATATTGTTCACCTTTTGCATGACGATCCAGAAGATGCGAGCGACACAGCGAAGGAGCCGGGTAGACTGCACGAACATGCAGACGAATCTGGAGCATCATGGCTGATGTCGTCGTTCATCGTGACAAATGCGGCGTTGGGTGCTGGCATTCTCAACTTCCCGGCGGCCTTCGATACAGCGGGCGGTATCGTGGTGGCGACTGTGGTGCATGTGGTTTGTGGGTTTCAGCAGCTTTCGAGCGCAACTGATTGATTGCAGTTTCTGTTGGCGCTGGCGGCGGCCAGTCTGCTGACACTGGGCTGGTGTTCGGACGTGCGGGGCACGGACAACTACCAGGAGACGGTGGCGGCGTTGTGCGGCAAGTGGGGTCGGCGGTCGTGCGCCCTTGTCATCGTCTTCTACTGCTACTTCACCTGCGTCACGTTCCTGGTCATCGTCGGCGATCAGAGCGACACAGTTTTCCATGACACTTTCGGTGCCGACTTCTGTACCCATTGGTACATGGATCGGCGGTTCGTCGTACCTTTGACGGCGTCGTTGTTCATTTGGCCATTGTGCTACGCCAAAAACATCGACTTTCTCAAGTATCCGAGTGGCGTCGCAACGATCGGAGTGTTTTATCTAACTGGCTTGACAGTCTACGTCTATTTTACAACCGACACGTCCGATGTCATTGTGAAAAAAGGGTTAGTTCGTTGTTTATTCTGCTGACAGCGCACCAAAGCAAATTGTCCATTGCTTTCAGACCAGAGGTGTGGTCGGACGTTTTTACCGTGGTGCCTGCAATAATGTTTGCCTACCAAGTAAGCTTTGACCAACAGTGTATACTCATAATTTCTTTGACCGTAAAGAGCGTACTGTAGAAAGCACCGTAACCCCAAAATTTTAGATGTGCAATAGTGACTAAATGTCGTTGTGGGGCGTTTACTAGAAATGAATTTAAATCATACGACGTAATGATACTCAATAGAATAAATTCTGGGAATTGACAGGACGTGACATTGAATTAGGCTCTTCACACAACTGAGTTTGAACCAAAAAACTCAGTAACCGTTTCGAGACCTCATCATGTACGGTACTT
>JAQGCX010000155.1:0-23889 GCA_034700205.1 Plectus parietinus
GCACCTGATCGGCGTCTTTAAATTACCTACTTCGTTTTTGTTATGCATTCTTGGTGAGACCGGCGTAACTCTGTGCATGACGTCATCAGTCCTACAGTTAAGCGGGTCTCACCAAGAATGCATAACAAAAACGAAGAGCCTAATTGAGGTGGATTGCTTCAGATTCTGTACCCGCTGGCTGCGCTTTTTCTGCACTACATGAGCGAGGAAGACGCGTTCGCTTGTGTCATGCGTTTGTTGTTGGCCAGCAGTCAGAAGTTTCTCATGCAGACCGAGATCGCCACCATTGCTTCCAGGATGACTTTACTTGCTCTAGTCAAGAAGCATCGAGTGAGCACATTGTATTTCGTCTCTCGTGTTTATTCAGTTTCTTGTTCCCCGCCAATCCAGTAGTTGTTATTCCTCGCCGCGCATTCCGCAATTGATGAAATCGGGTTTTAACGGGCCCGAGGTGTTGTGCGGAGACCGTTGCCCATCGTTTAATGAGTGGATCATTTGTTTCAGTCTGCGGCGTACCAATTTCTGCGACAACAGACCGCCGTCGAAGACGACGACCGACTGACAGACGTGTTCGCAGATTGGATGGCGTGGATATTTCGAGACTTGCCTTTTCAACACTTGGTGCGGATGGCGCGCGGCGGTGTGTTGTTTGGGCGCTGACAAAGTTGTTTGTTTCAGATACGCGTTGTGGACTGTTTTCTGTTCGAAGGGCAGAAGGTGCTGTTCCGCGTGGCGTTGGCGCTGGTGGATCTGTGGGCAAAGCACAGAAAGCAGATGCCGCCGCTGTCGGCCGACGAAAGCATGGAGCGACTGACCGTCACGGTGCGCGACATCTCCGACTTCGTGCGGAACTTGCCCGTCCCACCCGAGTCGCTGCTCAAGTCGGCGTTCGGTGTCCGCAACCTCAAAGGCGGCCAGATCAAGAGGCTCCAGGAGCGCAATGAGTTGGCGGTACGACCTACTTCTTGTCCGTTGTCGTGTTGTTATTGACGTCCGCACTTTGGCCGCTCTGTGCACGGCGTTTTTGACGACTACACTCTTTGTCGAGAGATTGTCGATTAACTGGATAATTGTTCTAAATTTCCGTTTTTCCAATTCCAGTTTCATCATCTGTGATCTGCCTTTGATCGCACTTGGTTCATTGCGCACTTGTTCCATTGTTTTAGGCTCGCCAAAACCCTCCCAACGCAATGTCGTCGAAGAAGTCATTGACAGAAAAGCAGAACACGAAAGGTCATCATTATTACTCAGACATCTCATTCAGAAGTTCCATTCTGTCGCCGGACACCGTACGTTTCGCCGTCCTTGCAGTTACCGAGTGTATTAATGACGATGCGGTTTGATGCTCAGGTTTCTCAATTGATATCGGCGTTGCCCGGTCGTCTGCAGTTACTTGCGCCGCGACTTGCGTACCGCTTGTCGCAAGACGGCGCGAGCTTCACCAGTTTCTGGGGCAAAGTGGACAGTGCCGATCAGACGATTATCATAATTCGCTCTGTTACTGGCGAGGTACGCTTTTCCCACCATTTGTGCCAAGTAATGTGAAGTAATGTGTGGGAACAGGTTTCCGATCAGATAAATGTCCACGTAGGATTGCTGTGTTTTTTTCCTGTTCTAAAGGGCTCTGTTGTGCTGGCAATTCTATATTGAACCTATTATTTCGTAGTTCGATGCATAACAGACGAGTATTGGCACGATTGCAGGCGTTCGGAGCGTACTGTAGTTCGTCGTGGTCGGAGCGACGAGACAAGTACGAGCGAGCGAAGACGCGCTTCTTCGGCACGGGCGAATCGTTCGTCTGGTCGCTCGAGCCTGAAGTGGGCGCACTCATCCCTTACCGGTGGTCGGGCACGACGCACGAGCAGCCCGAGTCGTGTCCGCAGATGTTCCAAGCCGCCGGCGACACGTGGTTCGTGATCGGCGGCGGCGGCGGCGAGGCGATCGCGATCTACGACGAGCTGAGCACGGGGGTCACCTCAAACTGCCACACATTCGGCTCGCCGCCTTTGGTGCGAGACGGTACGTTCGAGATCGACGACCTGGAAGTATTCGCAGTACCGAGCGGCTGCGACGACTGAGTCACTTATTGCTTGTGTGGTCCCGTTCACAACCGATGATCAGTTTTAAACATTTGTTGGTCACACTGAATGGTATTTGTAATTAGTGTGTGCTGATTTGCTGCGTGTTGTTGTTCCAACTGCTGTGACGTGCGCTGTTACATTTGTGCTCGATTGTCAACTCGGTCCTTTGATGTGTGCTTCATGCGCGCCAGTATAAGCATTGCATTCTGTCTTATGCCATCCATTCCCCAAGGCCCCCAAGGCCGGTAGTCTGCTGCTCCGTGCACAATTCAGCTCTGATCCATCGTATCCTCGATTCCTGTAGTCCCTCAACTTTGTTATCTGTTGATGTGTTTCGTGCCATGTCTGGTCTAGTTATACACTTGTTCGCCCTTCATCAGGGTCTCTGTCCAACGCGAATCATTCCACGATCAGACGAGGGATGCATGGCAATCAGTATTTCCTGTCTTGATTCTTTTTGTTCGCTGCGGTTTTGTTCATTGCGGTGTGTATATGTATGTGTCGAGCCGTCGATAAAATGGCGCAATCCCTGCCGTTTCACTCGATCATTGGATATCACTGCTCGATTTGATTGGCTGCATTGCCTAGCTCGGTCCGGCTTGTCTGCACACTGGTCTGATATGTGGACGTTGAACCAACGATTTTTCGGCGACAAACATGTCGGCGGAAATTCAGAAGCTTATGCACAAGGGGTTGGTGTTCTTGTTTCCCAAGAACTGCTTCGAAGAGCTGATCCTTCACTTCAACATCTTCCATGGTCAGTTTTCATGGAATACAGGCACTCAATTAGGCGATCGCTTTTTCAGATGAATGCGTTCGCCTTGTGCTCAGTCGCTTTCTGGGTCTCGCGATCACTGTGGGATCTCTGCTGAGTGCGTTTGATAACTGAATTCGCGCTGATGATGCGACAATTCTTTTAGTATTCGTGCCACAGATATACAAGATCTGGAAAGCGAAGAGCGGCGTAGGCATTTCCCTCACTGCTCAGCTGCTAAATTTGGTCGCTTGCACGGCCACCGCCGGTTATAGTTTCTCTTCCAACTTTGTCTTCAGGTGCGTGTTCATTGTCCAACCAAACGAATAGTCACTTTATCAATTTGTATTTCAGTCAGTGGGGCGACGCGTTGTTCATTAGTATTCAGACCGCAATCATCATCATGCAAATCTTCTGCTACTCCAACAGAGCGCCGATGGCTGCGGCTTTCTTGGCCGTCTGCTGGGCGGTGGTCATGGGCATCGTCACCGGTTACATCCCGTTCTGGCTGCTCACCACATTGCAAGCATCCACTATTCCCCTCACTTTTGTGTCGCGGGTTGGTATTGATTTTTAATTGAAATTTTGTCGTCTTGGGGATGTTTCGAAAGTTTAGCAAGTTTGTGGATCGATAGTAACATCGAAACTAGGGTTGCAAGATGTCAAAAGTGCCAAAGGAGAACGCTTCGAATCGAGCACCAAAAAAAGCGCGCCAAAATGGAAAAGAAACAATGCGTGAATTAAATAAAAAGCGTCAAAAATTGAAAAAAAATTCCTTTTAAGCACCGCATGCAAAATTTTAATGGATTTTTAACGCCGCAGGCAAATTTTGATAGATATTAAGACAAGTAGGACGTTTGGGCTCCAAAGGAGGACATTTCTCCCTAAAGGAGGACGTCTGGCAACCCTAATCGAAATGAAAGTCGTATTTTTACAGTTGCTGCAAGCGGCGGAGAACTACCGCAACCAGAGCACGGGCCAGTTGGCGGCGGTGTCGGTTCTGCTGCAGTTCGTCGGCTCGATGGCGCGTATCTTCACCTCCATGCAGGAGACTGGCGACAGGCTAATCATCGCCAGCTACGGCGTCGCCTCCATCATGAACGGCATCATCTTCTCTCAGCTCATCATCTACTGGAACCGCAAACCTACCAAGAAGACGCAGTGATCGCTTTCTACATCCTGCGGTTCAGCGCCAAATCTTGCGCCCATTTTGTCTAATAAAACTGAAACCGCAATGTTTCTTTGTTTAAATAGTTGTTTTTTACATTGTTGGCGGGTCGCAGTAGTAATTTATGCTATTGTCGTCGTTGTTCGCATGTACTTGCATTTGATGGGCAAGTGTTGGTGACAAGTTGTTGTCGTCTTGTGGTTGAGTAAATGTTAGCTAGCATATCCCAGTCGCTCGATCAACATTTCTGCCGTTGATTAATCGGATAGCAATCTACTTTCTACGTGTGTTCATTTTGTTCGAACCAAGCCACAGACCTGTCATTATAGAGATGGCGGTTCTTCGACGGGTCGGCGGGAGAATCGTTGAATATTGGAAGAACATCGGCAGAGATTATTTGATGGTCGCCAAAGATACTGCCACGGACATGCAGAAACGCAAACTTCGTTCAGCTATTGTCTGTTCCAGTTTAGTGGGACTGGCGTACGCCTACAAGACGAATCCGACGGAAGACGACTACTGGGACAGTCTCGCATTGGCCAGGCACAAACTGGTGCTCATTCCAGATAGTATTCGCAATCCTTCGGCCTCTGGAGAATTGCGGACTCGCACAGAATATCGCAACCAGAAGCGACTCTCCTATTTGAACTTCGTATTCTTCTCGTTCATTACTGCGCAACCAAACGGCGAGAAATGCGCGCTGTACGAGACTCAGTGCAAGTCGCTGAAGCCGTCGTTGCTGGACTTTCCCAGTCGCGTCGTCGACATCGGCGCCTTCAATCGTTGGCATCTGCTCGATCGAGCGCTCGTCGACTTTGACGTCAACGACAGAGAATGGATGGAGCAGCATCAGCAGCTTTGATTCATTTACGTTTGCCTTATTCATTATTGTTCAGCAGCGAGATTCTTCGTTTATTTAGCAAATAGAAGGAAAAAAGTGGCATCTAGAGAGATAAAACATCGTACCGAATATTTAAAGACAATGGCAACATGAAAGCATGACAATAAAAGCTTTATTATGTAATCGACGGATAGCAGCTTTCAAATTTTGACTAAATCGACTGCCCGCATGCTCTACCTGATATTTCTTCTTCCGAAAGTTTTCCGTTAAACACGAAGTCTTGACAATCAAAATGATGGCCACAGACGGATATTTGACGACAAATAATAGTGCACATTCGCGCGAAGATCGATTCTACCACATCGCCAATTCACAATTCCAATTCCATGCCATTCATAACCAACATCAAGCAGCTTCTGCATTCGTCACAATATTCCTCTGTCGATAAAGCGTGAGCACCGATTAAGAAACAACGCATTTCACTTACTCACCGGCCGACTACGACTAAGAGACCACACACGGCACAACATAACGATAAAAATATAAGCGCCAACAACAGAAACAGTGACAATTGATGCATGGACTAAAGAAGAAATTGCAAGAAGATAGGACACGTTATCGTTGTTAGGAAGAGAGATTCATGATTCGCAGGCCTTGCGCTCGACGGTGATGGGGTCTTCCTTCAGCGTGCCCGAGTACAGTACGAGAGCGAGAACGAGAAAGAATAGGGTGACCGTCTGGCCGACGACGGAGAACGCGAGAAAGAGGTCGGCAAGCAGCTTGTTGTAGTACAGGTAGCAGCTCCCATCCTGCCCCGTGCACGGGTCCAGGTGGCGACGAATGCACGACACGTCGAACATCCAGCCGAATAGCACTGGCGCCGGGATCGTCCCGATTACTCGCACCAGGATCCACTGGATCCCCAGCGCGAACGACCGATCCGCGTAGTCTACCGTGCTGCAACGTGTTCGCTCGCCTCAGCGCCGTTCATAGCAACAAAACTCAGAGAAACGCATCTTCTAACCATCTTCAATCAATTAGTCAAAAACCCCAACTGAAAAACCTTTTGTTTTTTTCGACAGAGCCAAAAAAATCCCGCTCAAATGAATGCAGAAATTTGCAGCCAATCAGTGGAAATAGACAATACCGTAAGACGACAGAAATAAGCGGAACGCCGACGGCGAATGTGCAGAAGATGAACGGGGCGAAGAGGACGAGAAAGCCGACGAGACCGCTGCACTTGGACTCGCAGTAGCCGTTCTTAACCTTTCTACTGCCGCGCTTGGACGGCGGCAGACACGAACAGTTGTGGTACTCCTGGATGATATACCCGATGTCTCATAAATAGTCAGTATTGACAAGATACCTTGCGCATGGGCTCGTACTTGTCCGAACAGCCGGCGAAGCAGGGCGAATAGAACGGCATCTGCTGTCCGTCGATTTCGGCGCAGACTGGGTGGAACTCTGAGACCAGACATTGACAATGTCGATTGCACTGTGCGAACAGCGAAGGCTCCCCTGATACATTCGAATCCATGCTAAACGAATCACTCATCTCCAACATTTTTTTCTTGGTCAATGCTTACCGAGTTTTGGGCCACTTTTGAAGGTCGGGATAATGAGTTTCTATGCCAACGAGCTTGTCGTGGTCGCAGTAGATGAGGTACATGGGAGACAAAATGAGCGACAAGACGACCATCGCCACGCACAACTGAAGCGTCTTGCGACACGTCATACGAAAGTGTTGCACTAGAAAACCGCTGAACATTGTTCCTATGCCAGCCATCGGCACCATAATACAGCCTGAATCGAGCGGATGTGAACAATGGGAGCACAATTGCTTGCAAACCGATGAGCATGTTGGCACGACTGGGTGCGACGTTGAATTGCCGCTCTAGATACTTGGACATGAACGTGGAGGCGCCAGCGATGATGAGCCCTGGAAGACTCGCGCGATCAGTGAAAAAACGCTGAGGGTTGGAAAGACGAACCGTCGACGGCCATTCCAAGAGTGATGAGCATGTACGAGCCGTTGGTGAGCAGTCGGTAGACAGCGATCGGAATATGGCGAATGTCCAACCAAAACTTGTACCACACTGGCGTCGCCTTGGTCGGTTCCGACACCATCTCTGCGATCGGCTCTTTCTTACTCACCGATGCATCTGAAGCGTCTTCTCGTCACAAATAATTCGTCAAAAAATACAGGGTAGGCCAACGACAAGTGCAAATTTTTGTTTCAACCGTTGCAGTTTCACTAGTCCTTATTGGATCAAGCTGAAATTTGGTACACATCAGACATGGGCACGTTTTTCTCTGTGGAGGGAGTAGCGACCGCCGGCTGGAGGGAGTATATACACTCCCAAAAAAAAATTTCGCCTTCGGCGACCATTTTTCCCAAAAATTTTTTACTACGTGGAAAAAATTGCCATACTCCCCCCCAGCCAGGTTTGGCTGGAAAGTATGGAGATCCTTAGGGGGAGTATATACCCCCCATACTCCCCCTATGCCCATATCTAGTACACATACGCCCAAGTCATAAACTTAAGTGATAAAATTTTCACGTTTAGTTGCCTAATGGTTAAATGGAAAAAACGTTATAAGTGGTGCCACGTACTAGAAAGATCGAGTAAAAATGGCGCATCTGAAAATAACTTGCATATTTAATGCAATCAATAAATGTAAAAAAAATTATTTTTAGTGCCTTTGGCACATATGTACCAAATTTCAGTTTGATCTGTTGAAAATTAGTGAAACAACAGCGCTTCAGACATCTGTACTTTTTGTTGGCCCATCCTGAATAATGATAATGGGCGCAGTAAACGTATTTTGTTGGCCCCGCGACGGGAACAAGACGAGACAAATGGCAGACATTTTCGGGGGCAAGAAAAGTAATGACCTAGTCTGTCAAGCAGAGGACCGGAAGCAGCGGCGGCGGAAGTGGTTGTTGGGTCGGTGTGGTCGCCGGCAGCGAAGCTGTGCGCTCTTATGCGATGCCAACGAACCGCGTCCGGAAGCATCTTTGGGAAGCTGAGGATCGGGAAGACGGCGATCATCGCCAAGATCGACGCGATCAGGAAGCCGATCCACCACGCTCCCACCCATTTCGGGTCAGACTCGTCGATGTTGATAATTCTGCAACCAATACAATATCTGTCGCAAATATTTCTTGCGATATATTCCCTTGACAGACTAATTGTGCCGAAGACACGACAGCCGCGATGGCGTTGTCACTGACAAATGCATTTCGTTCGACATTTGTCATTTGTCAAATGAGACGCATGCATCAGCAAGCGAGTATCGCATTATCTCATTTCATTTTGTTCCAAGCTAAATGCACCCCAAAACCACTATTTCCCATTGAGAAACTGGCATACCGTGTGCTTGAACTTTTTTGATCTAAAAATTGGAAAAAACTGCGCCAGGTTTTGATCTAGATTCAAAAAATTTGTAATATTTCTTCAAAAAAAGTGAAAGAAAACCGAGTAAAATATTATATCTAGTGATATGCAAATTATCTTGATGAAACGCATCGAAATAGCACATAATATCGCTGGTACGATAGCGGAATACAAAAGAGGGGTGTGTTTAAATTAGAGACTGCTTAAATTAGAATAATACGATATACGAGACCAAAGACAAAAATAGCTCGCTCCCTCCCAGCGACATAGATGAATGAACAATTTTATCTTGCAGTCGAACATTAAAAATTAACTGCGCAGGGTCAAAATCTTCAAGTGATTGATCAACGGCCGTCGCGTGCAAACAAGTGAAAAGAAATTGATACGCTGTCTGTCGTTCGGCCTGCAGAAAGTCGGTGTGATAACGCAGAAACGTCCCCGACTTGAGAAAACCGATCGCCGGACCGAAGATCGCAAACGCATAAAACACGCCTAAAGCAATATGGTCGATGAATAAGCAATGCATACGAGTGTAACCAGCATAATGAATCACGAAAAGCAAACTGACGAACAGATATAACCTACCCAGATACAGTGACGACAGCGACGGCTTCACGTTCTCGTCGATGTAGGAGACGCCCAGTGTGAACAGCGGCGTCGCGCCCACGCCGTGCAGGAAGTGCGCCAAACAGAACAAGAAGACGTAGCGGAACGAACCCGACTGCTTAACTGCAGACCGACACGACGTCATCGCCAGAAAATCGGCAGACGTCGAGCCGTTCAATCCACCCGCTGAAATGCACGACGTGTCAATCTTGTTCACTGATTTCGCACTTTTTCAAACACTTGGTTCAGACTTGTGAACAAATAAGATTTCACGGATTGATCGAACGCAACTGCTCACTCACCGTGCAAAGTAGTTGGCGAAGAACGATGGCACTGGCTGAGATCGCCTTCCTCAGAATTGTACGTCGAAGTGTACGCCTCGGAGATGTTGTGGGGCATGGCAAACAGAAATGACCCGATGCCCATCACGAGCAGACCCAGACCGAGAAACAGCGGCTTCGAATGGCGACCGCCGAAGTAGCTCACCGGGATACAGAACAACACGTAACCAAAGTCGTAAAACTGCAAAAGACCCATGACAGAAGGGACGATAGAATAGAAGGACGGACCTGCATGACGCGACCGATAGTCGACATCGACAGTTGAAACCGGCGCTCAATGGTCGAGATCGAAGATGGCACTAATCCGTTGACGAGCAGTCCTTGCACTGTACAATACCAACACATCCAGAACAGCATCCAGTTCTTCGTGGCGAAGCGCTGCAGACATTTTGGACGGTAGCGACTGATGCCGCATTGGGTCTGGAGCGACGCCGGATCCACTCCGAGTTCGTCAGGGTCGAGAATCTCAATTTCGGGCAAGTCGTCGGCGACCGCGACCGTCGCCGCCAAATGCGATTTCTTCGTCGGACGCACACTGAGCACCGCCAGATCGCCGGGCGCCGACTGAGTGTCCGGCGGCAGTCGGCGACCGTCGTAATTAACAGCAGTCCCATCCGCTTCATCCCCCCGCATTATCCTAGCGCCTCCATCGCCCTCTTCGCTCATTATCGCAGCAGTACCCGCGATCTGAAAACACCACTGTCAATCAAACGTCACAGAGCAATACTATTTGCGTGCAAAGTGCATCAATCACTACTTATCGGCGCGATTAGAGACGTTCGCCGTTCAGTTGACCAGACAACGAGACGACACTGCCAGCTGTGGCACGAAAGACCAAACAAATCAATCGGCTGAGCGACTAACTACTCGCCAAGTGAAAAAATTTTTCCCATTCCCATCCACTCATACCAGCAGGTTCAATTAGAGAAATTGAAAAAGCAGTGTGCATCTCTCACTCGAAAAATCAACTGCGGAAGTGAAATTATGTCGTCATTCCATAATGCTATTAACGACGAAAACCGAAATCAACTGATTAAAAAACAAAGTAACAATGAGGTCGAATTAAAATAAAGTGATAGCCGAATCCTGCACGCCTATTAATGGCTTATTAGTGGCTAATTATGACGTGCATGGCTGGTAGGAAAGAGAGGATTACTGAACTTTTCTATTGTTGAAAATGCAGCTCGTGAGAATATATTTAAAATATTACCTCCTTAATTGCACTTTTAGTGCTAGTCTCTTCTCTCCTTGCAATCTGGCGCCTCCAATCATTTGACTGATCAACTTTTGCTGGTCGTGGTTACTTCACGTTCTTACGTCATAAACATCGATCCTTTTAATGTCTCAATCGACCGAAGAACAGAGACAGCACAACCCGTTTTCTCGTCTGCACACCTCAAATTAAACAAAAAGCAAAGAGTGCAGCTTCCGCGAGCTGCGCACTTGAAGAGCTCGGCTCGGCAGCTCCCAGTCCAGTCTAGTGTCGTCAGCAGAGCAGAGTGCGCCGAGGCTTTCAGCAACAGCAAGCACATTAGCAGCGAGCTAGCTTCGACACCGTATCTCCCATAAAATTCTGTCTAGGACCTAAAATATGTGACCAAAATATTTTTTAATGCCAATAATTCACCAGGATCATTTTTTGTGTTGTTCGAATGGTTTTAGTTCATTCGATCGGTAGAGTGTTTGAGTTCTTTCTCGTATATCGATTGAGTCACCAATTCCTTGTATTTTGGACTATTAACCCGTAGATTTGTATTCGGGTATTTCGGAACAATGGCGACAACGATGTGGAATACATTTTTTTACAACAGCTCATTCGTAACTCGACGGGTATTGACCGAACCTTTTCAGATGGTGTCAAAACAGGTGCAAAAAAGAATTGGTACAAAAAGAACTAAATAGGGCCAAAGAAAGGGCAACATGGGACACAGAGTAGCACTCAAATCGTTTCACTTTCTTTTGTTGCCGATATCTACTATGTGGTGGCTTTCTGTGACACATTTCTTTGATTAATTGGAAACTGGGCAAGGTCCAGTTTCGTAAAAGGACCACATGCAAGCAAGCGTGAGGATGGAATTAAGTTGGCAAGCGCAATTCATTGGCAAAAGGGCAGCGAATGGTACAAAGTGTGATGATGTAGAGTGCGCATGAATGATCCGCGCGTGCTGACCAACGCGGTCGTATCCGGCGAAGGAAATGGGCGACGGAGCGACTGCTGACCGGCAGACGCGTAAACAGACGTCCCGGGCTTCTTGGGACGCAACTGCTGTGCGTATGGCGGATGACGGATCAGTCGAACGGTGCTTATTCTTTGAGTGACGCCGCGGGCGCTGTCGCGGGGACGTTAGGCGCCGGCGCAGTCGTGTTTTAGCAGGGCCGACCCGCTGGCCCGCTTCCTACTGTTCGCTGGGGCGAGAAGGACGCGATCCCTCTGTTTCGGCTGTTGTTTAGCGGGTTTCGGCGCTGTAACATCCATCGTCTTGTGGACGGCGCACGGCGCTGCGTCCGACGCTGCCGCTCAGAAAGTGTCTATTAACAGGCTACTCGACGCGTACGATTGAGCGAGGTGCACGGCGTTGGCAACGTCGTCTTCCGCCGCTCTTTTCGACTGCCCGCCGCTTTTTTGCGCGAGCCGCCATCAGGGATGTAACGACCCGCATGCCAAAACCGTCCATTCGGGCGCCACGGATAAAAACGTCGGGGGATTTTGTTGACGGTTCACGGGGTAATAAGCGTCGGTGGTGCCAGCGATGGCGAACGAAAACTTCTCGGCGGTCGGCGGACGCCGTCATCAGTCTTCAGACTGCCGGCTGCCGCTTCGCGCTCCTTCTGCCGTTACTACCTCGGTCCGTTTCGTTGCAGATATTCTTTGCGCCGGCGCTACTCTCCGCCTCAGCTAGTGCTGCAGTTACGATTACTTGCTTCGACGCTATGGCCGTCTCTAGGCTCTTTCTGCTCACTTTAGTCGCTCTCTGGTCCTCGGCGCTTATCGACGGTACGTTGATTTGTTATCGATCACCGATCTGATCTGATCTTGCGCCGTGTTGTAGGGCAGGACATAGCCGCCCTATGCAGAAGTGTTGAGGGCACGAAGAGCTGTGGGCAGTGCATCAAGCAACATCCGGAATGCGCTTGGTGTACAGACCCGGTAAGTTTGTGTTTTCGAACCCGCGTGCATGTATTCTTTTTATTCAGCATTTCAAAGGGCACATGCGCTGCGGACACAAGCCGTCGTTCGAGGCGAACGTGTGCCGACCCGAGTACGTATACGCGCCGGAGACTCAAGTGCAGATTCCGCAGCAGAATGTGAGTGTGGGTGGCGATGGGATCGGGTCGATTGTTTGTGTCGAAGAACGGCGGTGAACGGCGGAGTTGAGGCTGCTGCAGCGGTGGCACGGACGGGCGCAGCTGTTGGTGCGGCTGACCGGCATCGGGTGTTATTTCAGAATTTGCCGCTGGGCAGCGTTCGACCGGACGGAACGACCACCACGCAGCTGGACCCCCAACAGGTGCTCGTCAAGATGAAACCAGGTGCGTGCGCCATTCGTCAACTCGACGCGCGCTCTCGTCGACACACTCGATCAGTGTCCGCCCGTTGCAGGCTCCGTTGTCGAAGTACCTATCAAGTACCTCCATCAGGATGATAAAATCACTGATCTGTTCATCCAGACCAGCGAGTTCCGCACACTCGGCGTCGGCGTTGAGTTCTCCGTCGACTGCAACGGGTCCTTCCTCATCAATGATTGACGATGATGAATATGTCAATAGCGCTCTTGTTTCAGCAACCGAGTCCAAGGTCGGCAGTGTCAGGGAATTAAGGTCGGCGACACGGTCACTTTCTACGCCAAAGTCAGCTTGAACGAATGCAAAGCGGGCGGCGACATCGCCGTGTCGGTCGGCGTGTCCGGCTACAACACCGTCTCGGCGCTGTACATCACGCCGCTATGCGGCTGCGAGTGCGAGAAGTTGCAAAATCAGGCAAGCGAGACGACGCGGAGGTTTTTATTAAAGATGTGACGCCCTGCAGGAGATCAAATCGCCGTCGTGCACGTACGGAGGCAACTTGATATGCGGCGTGTGCGTATGCGACGAGGGCAAGGGCGGCACCAACTGCGAATGCAATCTGGACACGTACGACGCGGCCAGCGCCGACGAACTGGAGAACAAGTGTCGCAAGTGAGTGTCCCTTGAACATTTTAGCGCACTGATATGGCGTTTTCAGGAACGAAGACGACCATATTTGCAGCGGCGCCGGTCAGTGCTCTTGCGGTCGGTGTCGGTGCGACGCAGATTACGTACGTTTTTTTCGCAGGCAATGTCTGGGTGGACAGTGGACACGATGAAGGGACATTTAAGATTTCCGGCAAGCACTGCGAATGCGACGGCGTGTCCTGCCCGGTGCACGACGGCAAGATGTGCTCCGCCAACGGCCAGTGCGCCTGTGGCAAATGCGAATGTGAGAAAGACTACAGCGGCATCGACTGCTCCTGTTCCGCCGACCGCACCCCGTGTCTCGATGGAGGAGTAGGCCATTTGCCATGTGTGCGAATCTCGATGCGACAGCGAAGCTCTTCAGAAGCTCTGCAATGATCAGGGCGCGTGCGAGTGCGGCAAATGTGTCTGCAACCACGGATTCAGCGGACCGACATGCGGCACAGTTGATGACGGGGCCGACGACGACAACGACGACGACGAAGCAAGCGACACTGACACCACGAGCGACACGGAATCGGCTGAACCGGCTGCTGAACCGACTGCGGAAGGAGAAGAAGATGAACAAGATCATCCAACGCCGGCCGATGGAGACGAGTACCCCAGCACCGAAGACGGAGGTGATTCGACCGCCGAGCCGAGCTCAGAGCCCGAAGTGGAGCCTGTGGCAGCGAGCGATCGCTGTCGAATGTGGTCGTTTGCGCTTGTTCCCGCGTTGCTGCTCGCCGTCGCGCGATGAGCAATGCGCCTGCCGCTGCGCTATTCTCGCCCTCACTGCCCGTAGAATTGGTTGGCGACTTTCTGGTGTTTCGTTCTGGAACGAATCGGTGCCATCTACGCTCAATCTCGCATTATCGACGAAAACCATTGCTGTCTCTGTTGTAATTGCCCGTTTTCTTGGCCGTGGTTCAGCGTTTTAGCTAGCTGTCAGTACTGCGTACACACGGCCATTGTGATGTGTACACATCCCTCTACGTTGTTTCGTCTGCGTCTCTGAGTATTTTTCGCAGTTGTGTCCAAGTTTCACGCCCGCGTATCGCTAGCTGATATGCATTCTTCGTGCTGAGTTTCTCTACGTCAATGTTAAGCAACGACTGAGTTGAAGTTTATAATGTGACGTTATTTGTTGTTTACCGCAATTTCGAGCAGTAAAGTGACCAATATTCGAACAGTAAAATTTTTCGACAATCACGAGAATTGCTACGTTTTTCATTGGACATTTTTGTGTACTAAGTGTTGCGCGGGCTAAGCTGTCGCAGTAGCTGAAAACGAGATGAAATTTCTGTGGTCGTATCTGGTGGTTGTGCGCACTGGCCAGACATGGGCACGTTTTTCCCGTTGGGGGAGGTAGTGATCCCCGGCTGGGGGGGGGGGTATATATCCCCCAAATTCCCAAAAAAAAATTTTGTTCCTGAGAAACACATTTGGGAAAAGCTCTCCCTCCCCTGGCGACCTCTTTTTTAAAAAAAAGGTCACCAAAATCTCAAAAATTTTTCGCCATACCCACCCAACCAGTTTCGGCCGGAGGTATGGAGATTCTTGGGGGGTATATACCCCCATACCCCCCACGTCCATGTCAGGCACTGGCGCAGTGGTTGGCTCGGGGACCGAATCCAACGCGTTCGTGAGAGCGGCAGCTCGCAGTCTCTCCCGCTCGTAACGCCCGTTAACCACGCCGGTATCTTCTTCGCCGTCGGCCACATCGACGTCTTCGCCTTCCCCGACCTGCCCAGCGTCGTCACTGACCACTGGGGTTTGCCCTGTTATTTTTCGGAATTCCTATATATTCTTGGTTGCATGCAATTACCAAGAACCTATTCGGCATCCTTGCGTTATTTCTTATGTGTTCTTGGTAATTGCTCACACCAAGAATATATCGGAATTCCAAAATAATAACAGGGAACACCCTACTGACCACCCACTACGTCTACCAGTGGCGTAGCTAGGAGGGGTCTTGGGGGGTCAATAGATCCCCCTCCAGAAAATTAGACCCCCCAAAATCGGCAGCCGAAATTAAGAGAGAAGGGTCCCCCCTTACCTTTTTTTCAAAAGGACCCCCTTTCGGCAAAATTAGACCCCCCATCCAGCCATCCCTAGCTACGCCCCTGACGTCTACCACTTGGAGTGCCGCGCCTGACTCGTTCAAGGCAAGGACGACCACCCAGGGCCGCATTATAGGTAACGCACTGAACGCACGTGCGTACCGGCCCACGACCCTGAGCGGCCCAAATAGGCCCACCGTCATCAGACGTAAATGGAAATGGACGTAAATGGAAAAAAATTGTTTTTCCGTCATCAGAGACCAGTATTTTTAATTTTTTTGGATGCGCATACATTGCAGCATTTGACACTCTAAGCTGAGGTGATTGGTGAAACAAAAACAAAACATCAATTTGGTATAACACGAGTTACGAACAATACATGAGTTTGGTTGGTGCGAGACCGGCCCACGACCCTTGTCAATGTCAAACGACGTTACGGCCCACTCTCGAAAAAGTCAGTCACGCGTGTCATTGTGCAGACTACAGGCGGTAAGATGGGCCGAGCAGTCAGCTCCATGTTGTTGTTCAACGCGTGTGCAATACACAGCCCTTCAGGAAATTTTTATTCAGCGGCGCCCATAAAATTCATAAAAATTTTGCCTGCGGTGCCGAACAAATTTCAGGCCCTGAAAAAAGGAGCTGCTGCCCACGTCCACCCCGCTCAATTTGAAAACTTCGGCCCACTCTGAGAAAGTGCGTACCAGCCCAAAATGTCATAATCCGGGCCTGCGACCACCACACTGAGCGAGCGCAGTCTGCCCGCCACCCGCAGCGAGCCGACGGCCGTCCTCGCCAAGCCGCTCTTCAACATCGCCGATTCGCATGAGACGAAAGCTAGAGACATGAGACGAAAGGAAAAACTTTCGCGATAATTTGTCATGCCGCGATAATTTGTCATGTCGCGATATTTTGTCATGTCGCGATAATTTGTCATGTCATGATTTCAAAAAGTAAAATGCGAAAACAACCTAGTCTTACATCCGCACTGAATGACAACTACAATATAGAACAGGCGTAGGGCGAACTTTTGAATTCTATCGTCAAGAATTAGCCCGCGAAGAGTTGTACGGCGATGGCTTTGTATCGTGATAACTTTGACCGCGATAGCTATTACCGCGATGACTTTGTATCGCGATGACTTTGTATCGCGATAACTTTGACCGCGATAACTCGCCCGCGATAACTTGTCCTAAAGCGCTTCTGAGTCGGACATCCCGCCCTTCCCCGGCTCGTCGACCATCTTCAAGCGCCGTTCGTCCGTTCGGCATATAGAGCTCGAGAATCACCGCTCTCTCGAGACCAGTGGCACAAACGGACGAATAGAAACCAGACTGTATGAATTGTTATCACAATTTTCATCGACCAATGGCCCATTCCTTGATTGCATAACTGAAGGAAATTGCTAGTGTAGCAGATGATTGATTGTTGATTATAAAATTCAACGACGTTTATCGACGAGCGAGAAATTGTTCACCCAGCAGAAAAACAAAGGAAGAAAACGCGTTTCAACTGATCAAATAAACAACGACGGACCAAAACGTGCTTCAATCGGCGCCAAGTTCAAAAAACGGTAAAAAACGAATACAAACCGATTCACACACGTCAACAGTGGACAAACGCGAATTAGCGTGACATCATAATTGAGTTTCGCACTAAAAAGTACAGCGGACAATCAAGGGAACAAACGACACTGCAAACGGACCAGGTGAGGAAAGAAGTGCCTAACCTCAGCTCATGAATCGGGACACATAACCAATAAACCCGCCGCCAGTCGATCGGAGGAACCAGCGCCCGCCGCCGCCCACCACACACGCGATGTGAACTAATAACCAAACGAAAGTGTCTTAACGAACATGTCACGTGGCATAACGTGGTGTACAGACAAGTACAGTACGGATAAAAATCTCAGTGACAGCATTCAAATTACGGTAACAAAGCATGCACGATGAAATAGTAGTGGGTCTCTTCACTGTCAACTGAAAGCATGACAAGGAACATCAACGCATCCGGGGTTGAGCAATTTTTGGCAGCAGCGATCCACTGACCCGCACTGTCGGAGAGACGGGACGTCGTCGGATACGGTATTACAAGCGGCGGATGTAGCAATGGTTAGGACAAACGAGCATCAACGGCATCATCAACGAAGAGCGTCGCGAACACGCGTTAGCATCACTGGCCGGGTCCGGGTCCCAGCACGAAATGGTCGTCAAACATCAACATCATCATCCAACAGGCATCAATCGAGTAGGTATCAACGGGCGAATAAGTAAGATCGTCTGTTACCCAGCAGTTTCGCGGTCTGAGAAAGAAATCGAAGGGAAAGCCAAGTTCACGGCGACAGTAACAACGAAGGTACAGCAAAAATTCGCGTATTACCAACAATGTGTCAATCAGTACTGTACTAGAATTAAATAACGTAACAGAAACACAAAGGGCATCAAGGCGACGGCGGCGGGCTCCATCTCTCCGGGACAAAACGGCGGGTGGAACGAACAAACTACGGCTACATACGAGAAGAATGCGCCTACACTTACTGTTGATTGGTAACACGCATTCGCAGAAGAAGAGAAGCAACCAAGAGACGTCTTTATACGGCCATCTTCAGCACGGCTTACACATCAATGCGAAACACACATCAACGCTGTGCACGTGTTGAGTTCATCATCAAACCTGCAGATAAACGGCCCGAGCTCGCATTATTCCACTCATTCGGTCAAACAGACGCAGTCGATTACGAACGAGGGCGCCGAGGTACCAATAGAAGCATGTACCATCACTGTGCGACCCGTCATGTACGATAATTTGACTTCAATCGAGAATTAATACTGCAAACATAATTTCATGGCGCATCGTACCATCAAGATTACCCACCTCAGTTCGGCCAATAGTCATTATTTTACAAACGACATGGTTAAATTGGGGGACGTCTGCTTTTAGTTTTGCTCGGTTGAAGTTGTTAAAATAATGTTAAAGCAAAGCAAAGCCAGGCTAGCAGTGTCGCACCAACTCAGCTGTCCGCGCGCGGAAAACTAGTCGGGTCCCAAAATACCGTACCTACGATAGTACTGTTTCGAAATCAATCAATACCTATGTTTTGTGTGTAGGTACGGTATTTTGGGATCCAAACTGATTTTCCGCGGGCCGATTCTAAACAGCATGCGTTTCCAAATGAAAATGAATAGCATTACTATCTAACAGGTGTGATAGTATGTCATTGTTATCAAACCTGCGGGAGTAAACTGTGACATTCATTTCACAAAACACACAGATAAGCAATGAACCATTGTTACGCATACACTTGCCACACAACAAAAGCGAAAGTAGAGAAACCAAAGAAACTGAATAAATCGTCTTAAAAGTTCGAAAGACAGGGGATGTGTCAAGACAATAAGATACGACATCAAGAAGCAAAGCAAAATAGCGATCGTCCAAGTCGTTTAGCGTAGTCCAGAGTCGCCAAATTCGACAGTCACCATCAAGTTCAGCCAACACATACATAGAGCGAAAAGGCGAACACGCAACTGAAAGCGAAACGCTCGTTGGGACGGAGGGCGTGCTGGTCGGGTCGCTGTGCAAGGGCAGTCATGCAAGTCACGTGCGAAGTCCATTAATAGTATAATTTATGTCTGACGTAACCCACGGTAAAAAACGAAACACACTACCGACAGACTAATGGCCGAAGTGAGTGACGGGCAATCCAACGTGTACTAATATGGAAACCGATCAGCGCAATACCGTATCAACTGATACACAAGCCGCACTGCACGTACTTTCGAACTTTGCATTGAAAACGAGCAAAGAGATACGTAGTACGAAACGAAACGGGGCATATCTACATTTGGCATAATACGAATAATAGTACCCAAGATGTGAGCATCGAAAAAGTGAATTTCACCAGTATGTAGCGCCAAAATAGTCGAGATCATAACAGAGAATGCAATGGCATTAAAATATTGCGTACAGAAAAAGGCGTCGCACATATTACTAAAATGTTCGAAATACGAGCCACCACGTTAAATTGTAATGAACAAACGGTCTCGGTCAGTCAATGTGCGTCCACGTAGTGGACAATGAGAACATGGACGATACCGTACCTCTAGTACTGTCCAGGGAATTGATAGCCGCCAGCCGGTTGGCCCTGAGGGGCGCCGTAGCCGAACTGGTTCTGCGCAGCTTGCGCCGCACCGTAGCCGCCGCCAAACGCCTGAAATCGGCACGTTAAACCGCAATCTCCTGTCTGTTGCCACTCGCCACAACACCAAACATTGGTTTCGTCAAAGATAGGGCGACGCGCAACTATTACTGTTGGCCAGCAATGAAGGATAACAATTTCGAATAACACTGTCACCGCAGACTACTGGCCGACCACCCAATCATTCCCGAAACCCCGTGAGAGCGATTATGGCGGACTTACGGGCTGCTGCGGACGCGCCGCCTGGGCCGCGGGCTGAGCGGCGGGTGCGCCGGCCGCGTTCTGCTTGGCCTGTTGCTCGATGATGTTAGCCTGTTCGTGCATGCCCAAACTGCGGTAGTATTCCGCCCACTGTGCGCTGTAGTCGGGCTGGCCTGAAACCACACAGCTACGTCAACGCGCACACGTCCATCCATACACAACAACTGACCGGTCTGCGGGTTAATCGCCGGCGCGCTGGAAGCGGGATTCGCTTGCGGCTGAGCAGGAGCGCCACCGGGCTGAGGTTGTTGGTACTGTTGCTGGTAGCCTTGATACTGCTGCTGCTGCGCGTAGTACTGCGCCCACGCCGCCGCGTTCGGATCACTTTGCTGTTGCGGTCCTGCAAAAAGTTTGCGGCGTCAGAAAAATGAACACAACGAGAGAAACGGCGCCTGATGTGAAACTAAACATGACAGATCAACGAACATTCTGATTAAGAGCACACAATAAAAGAATAATCCACCGACCTCCTCCGCCGAAGTTGTTCCACGCGCCTTGGCTGAACTGACCGCCTTGGCCGCCGTAGCCTTGGGGCTGTTGCGCGCCGTAGTCGCCGCCGGGACCGTGGAAGGGAGGCACGGGAGTGCCGGGCGCCGTGTCGCCCACCTTGATGCGAATGATATGCTGCGCGTGGTGAATCTGGTACGGAGTGCCCTTGATGATGAAGATCTTCTCGGACGCATTGGGAGGCGGGTCGCGAGACAGCTCCACGTGGGCGCCGCTCTCCCCGCAGATCTGCTTGATCGTTTCTCCGCCCTTTCCGATCACCAGACCAGTCTTGTTCGACGGTACGTGCATGTAAAACACTTCCGATCCGCCGCCGCCGCCACTCTGCACAAATTAGCACTCTTATTTTCGTGGCAATCAATTTGAAAGTGGGATGATGATAATAAACAAATGTTGGTCTCAAGCAATGTTCACGACAAAGATCGTCAAGAACGCTAGTCGCGAAGACTTCGGTACTTCGACTATTTACTATTGCATAGATATGACACCCTAATGACGACGGAAACTTCAGCAAGAGGCGTAGCTGACGGGCGTCAAGAGGGCTCTTAAACGATGCGCACGGGACATCCCAGGATGACAAAAGAAAACGACTCATCAGCAACAACGCGCGGGCTCACCTTGTTCACCAAGTCCGAAATCATCTGGGTGGCCTTGGCGATCTGTTCCGCGGTTCCCTGAATAACGGCGCAACGGTCGGGCGTGGATGGGTCGTCTGAAATAGATAAACCGTCAGCATTAACACAGACCGCCGCACTGACCGTCGGGTTTGAATTGGATTTTGGCGCCAGATTCGTTGGCGAGTCGCTTGATGGTCTCGCCGCCCTTGCCGATGATCATGCCGACCGACGATCGCGGAACAATCACCTGAAAACAGAACCAGTATTGAGGAACATTAGAGTTGCAGATTCCAATTCGTAATGGTTCAGAAAGCAGTCAGCAATGAACACCTATATGCCCTTGAGCAGGCGCGTAGCCAGAAACCGAAGGACGGGGGGCACAGATTTGGGTACCGAAAACAAGAGAAGGGGGACCCTTCTCTCTTTTTCTGTGGGTCGATTTCAGAGCGAAAATGATAAGAGGGGACCCTTCTCTCAATTTTTTGAGTCTCCAAAACCAGGGAGGGGGGAAATCTCCCCCGTCCCCGGTTCGCCTGAGGAAGATACTGACGACAAACATGTGCCATTGGTGGGCGTTTGCGACCTGCTGACCTGCCCAAGCACCGACTGGACATTGTTGATGCCTTTGGCCGACGGACGTGCCACAGAACCTGGTGCGACCGGCGAGGGCGCTCGATGGATGGTTTGAGTCGTGGTCCGTGAAGGAGCTAGCACAGTAAGCTACAGGATCGAAGCAGAGTACACTAGACTCTGTTGACGAGAAGATGAGTAAGATGTATTATAGACTCATAACGAAGGACGATGAGCATAATCGACTTGATACGAATGGACTCAGTTCGGTCGAGTGCAGACGCACCCGTGACTAGGGTTGTCAGACTTACTGCTTTGGGGCTGTTCATAAATTACGTAACCCTGTTTTTGGCCGTTTTTTACCCCCCCCCTTCGCGTAACCCAAACAATCGATAATCTATATGCTACAGCGTTATACATTCTTGTAGCGTAACCTGTAAATTGCCCATTCTCTACCCCCCCCCCTCCAGAAGGGTTACGTAATTTATGGACAGCCCCTTTGTGAACAACGTTGGTGCCGCTCCCGTTGGTGCTAATCTTGGGTGATTGATAGGTGACTCTAACCGAACGGATGCGGAGGCTGTACTGTATGTAACTGTGGTACTGTTTGTGTACGCACTGATCATCATGCTCATGTTCGCGTCGGACATTCATCTGCAGACCGGCAGGGACGGGCAGTCCTCCGAATTCTACGACCATTTCATCGAGAACCGCGACCATTGGCGCTACGTCACCGCCGTCAAGGAGCACAAACAGCGCTTCACTGTCCAGGTCCATCGTTCAGTTCGCCTTGCCAGAAGTTGCTCATAACTCGCACATTTAGGAACATCTGCAACGAATCGAACGACAGCGCATGAGTCTTCCGGACATCCGCGCCCACTCCACTACAACCCGGCGGCACACATTAGGCGCCTCCAACGAAAAGACTCTGTCACCCATCAAAGAAGTTTGACCTGGTCGCTCGTACTGGTGCTGATAGCGTACTATAGTCAAGCTTTTGTGGCGTTATCCATAAAGAATGAAATCGGGGTAGCAGTGGGAAGGAACGATCGGAGTCACAGTACAGTGGAACCCGGATAAGTGCACAAAATGCGTATCAATTGTTTGAGCACACGCCAACATGAAAACTGACTACGCAGAACTGCGTAGCCTCTTTGTGCGGTGGCGTGTGCTTTAACAATTGATACGCATTTTGTGCACTTATCCGGGTTCCACTGTATCACAAAGCCAAGCTACTGCCGCTGCTCGTTGGACACGTTGGAGCCAGTAAAGCTGGCCACTTCGGTGTTGAAGGCGTCGGTGCTGCTGGCAACAGCGATGGCGCGCTGGAGCTCTTGAATCTGCTCTTCGTCCAGGGCCTGGAGTTTGCAAATCACGGCCGGGTCGAGCCGGTTGAGCGGCAGTGCCAACGTCGGATGAAACTGCGACCAGGCGTCCACATCGACCTTGCTGTGGAAGATGAGCAACGCCAACGGACGCACCACTCCCACGTACAGCTGCCGAGCGCCGTCCGTCGCCGGACACCATAAGTAGCCGAGTGCGAGCGTCTGCAGTAGGTAGTAGGGCGTCAGCAGTTTGCCCAGCAGTCCGTCCAACGTCGTCAACGTCGCAAACGCCACCCAGTACACGAGCCAGCAGGCCGTGTCCACCTGGTGGCCGGCGTCCAGCGCGAACAGGCTACGCCGTATCGGGTAGACGGTGGAAATGAAGTGCGCGAGCCCGGCCGCCGCGGCGCCGCTGAGCAGGTAGATAGCGACGGGCAGCGCCAACAGTCCGACTAGCTGCATGTCGGGCAGCCCGGTGGCCGTCCGTGCGAGCCCGAGGTAGCGCGAGAAGACCGAGTCGCTCTCGTACAGCCACTTGTTCAGTCGCTCGCCCCACGTCGCCAGCCGCTCTCTCCAAGTTGTCGCCATTCGTCCGTCCGTCCACTCGTCTCACCGCCACTAACAATAAATGACTGATTTTTCTCATCTTCCGAATAAGTTCATTTTCGATCAAATTCTATGGTTGCCAGTCATAAGAGACGATAGTTGTAGTGGTTTTCTCCACCGAAATGGAGCAACAGAACCGTATCAATTGCAGGTTCGTCAACTACCTCATTGTGCGAAGGCTGCGATTAAGAGTACATTTTTTTACTTATTGAAATTATTGAAAATCGAACGGAAAAACTGTCAGTCATTGATACAGTACCCCTCGCAATCAAACGGTGGTCATCGGCGGCGGGCGCGCGTCGTCGGCGGCGGACGCGTGTGTGCGTTTCCTCTTGGCTCGGCCGCGACGCAGATCCGTCGCCGAAACT
>JAQGCX010000156.1:0-23871 GCA_034700205.1 Plectus parietinus
TGAAACAGGGGGGGGTCAAATCTGATAGAGGATTGCACGGGCTTTCCAACGAACCCAATTTTAGTCTGATTTAATGAATGAATCAGTAATTGATCAAAGTTTCCAAAGTCCACCTTATTTCATCATCAAAACTTCATCAAAAAGAAATGCATTATCCAACTTCGTTCAATTGGCGTTTGACAAATAATCAGTTTCATAGTTTCATACAAAGAATGATAGCGCATTTGAAAGAGCAGAACTTCAACTACTTTCTGATCGAATGCCATCTCGATTTTCTATGATTTTTGCCCTAAGCGCCGCGCGTATTTGACCACTCTTAAAACAACATCGCTTATCTCTGCGTTACATAAACAAAATTTAATGAAAATTTGCACACAGACTTAACAACTTGCCAAGTATACCTGTACCAAATTTCAGACTAATCGGTCAAGTTATTGTAGAGTTATTCAAAAAACGAGGTGTAAATATTTAAAAAACGCCCTGTAAAAGCAACATTCTCCACAAATAGAAAATTTTCACAAAAGATATCTTCGGTAACGTTTGAACAAAAATGAAAGTGGTTTAAAGTATAGATAAACACCAATGTGTTGAATTTTACATTTGCTTGTCCAATGAGCATTGCTTCAGCATGTTTTCGATGTCGATGGTATCTCAAAAGCTGATCGACATGGTCGTATCGGCGAAAGAGCGCATGTGGGGCGAAGACCACTGGGTGCCGACCGACCCCACCGCCATCGTCGTCTGTCCATATGATGCTCTGTCCAGTTATCAACGAATATGGCCTGCCTTCGACGATCCCCATGCAAACATGTTCGCCGTCTATCGTCGGAAGGACGACGAATCCGCCTTATTCCATGTCACTTTCGCCATTAGCTCCGATCCGCAACAAACCCACTATCTCAGCATATTTCGCTCCAAAGAGATTCAGGAAGCGACGGATCTCTGTGAAAGCTGCATGCTCTGCAAAGCATTGTTCGTACCGCTCAGTGAGTTCACTAGCATTCTGCTTTTTTTGTTTAGGAGGTATTCCATTCAGTCGGCATTCACATACGGTGACAGTAAAGCGGTGATTGCTTTGCAGAAATTCACAATGCCAACGAGATCAAAGCGCTTCTGATCAAGTTCAAGCGCCACCCATTATGGCAAGCCGTGCACATAGCTGCTCGTATGGGTAATGTGGACTTCTTTGTTGAGCAGCAGAAAAAGGGAATGGATCATATGGAAAGGTACTGTTGTACTTGCTGTAGTCACACGAACGGTTTTCATCAAATGTCGATTTAGGCTGCTCAGCACGGTGTCGCATCCTGAAGGGCTCTATCCGCTCATGATTGCGATTCGGAGCAATATGGTGGATCTGGTCGACTGCTTGATGTCGATGGGTGCCGATCCGTCAGTCACCGATATCAACGGCTCGAACGCGATGCACTTCGCTTCTTTGGCTTCTTCGCAAATGCTCGAAGTGCGATTTCGTGTTCGGTTGTTTGTGTCGAAATTTGATTCAGTGCATTATTTTTTTCAGTGCAAACGATTTCTTTTTTCACTCTCATGCAAATATCTTGCAGACTCTATGGAAATACGAAACTACGCACGAATTGCTCAATCAGACGAATAACGACGGCTGCACTCCGTTGTTCCTGGCGATTCGCCACGCCGGCCCTCTGTGCATTTCGACGCTCGTTCACTTCGGCGCCGCACTGAACGTCCGCTGGAAGGGCAACAGTCCGCTATTCGAAGCGATGCAGTCGAAAGGCACCACTATCAGGTTAATTCAATTCCTTCTGATTTCAGTGTTTTAATTAACGTTTTCCTTGCAGCGTTCTGGAATCGCTGCTGAAAGCGTCGCCCGACAGCGTGCACGATCGCGGGGAGCAGACGGGCAACTCGCTCTTGCACGTCGCGCTGTTCAAACAGGTAAAATATAGTCTCAATTTTTTCAACGGTTTACCCGAAATTCATATTGCATCCTTCAATTCAATGTCGCACGCTGTCAAAATCCAGAATTGATCAGTGTTATTACTTCGTAAGATTTAAATCCATTTCTAGTAAACGTCCCACAACGACATTTAGTCACTATTACACATCTAAAATTCTGGGGTTACGGGGCTTTCTAGAGCATGCTCTTTACCACCAAAGAAATTATGAGTATATATATGCGCTGAACGAGACGTGCAAAGTTGCGCTTTCAGCCATTGGTGGCACTGTTGCAACTTTGCTGCGGGCAGATAGACGTGAACGCAGTCAACTACGTTGGCCAGTCGGCTTTGCACGTGAACGCCCATCGCGAGAACCTGGAATGCGTGTTCACGTTGGCTGCCAATGGAATCAACCTCGATCTCCAGGACAACAACGGCGATACGGGGCTTCATATCGCCGTGACGGTTTGTAGTCTGCTTCATGAATTCGTGTCTGAAGCTGACATTTTTTAGAAGTCTAATGTGATAATGACGCGTGCTTTATTGTGTTTGGGTGCGAAGACGAACATCAAAAACCGCCACGGTGATACGCCGCGCCACCTGGCCGCCAAACTTCCTTCTGCTGATATGCGGTGAGCTTTTCAAGTCCAATGCTTGTGAAAAACATTTAATTTAACGCACTACTTTCCTGTTCATTTTTCGCTTTGTATTTTCTGGGAATGAGCGGCGTCGCTCGCACATTGCTTTACTCGTTTTATTCGACGTCTGACAATTTTTTGTTGATTCAGCAAAGTGTTGGTGTATTCGTTGATGATATGCGGCGCTGAACGATGTGGTGCGGAGAAAATGGGTTGTCGGTCGGGATGCGTAAACAAGAGATCCAAGTTGGGCCAAATACACTCGACCGGTTCATTCGATAAGTTGAATTTGGATGACGAGTCGTTGGAGGAGTCGACGGCTGAAACGACGATCTCCAGTGTGGACGAAGAGTTCATACAGGACTTGACGGGCAAGGAGCCGGCGATCAAAGACGGTTCGTCATATTCTGGCGGTTGTTTTACAGCGACAGTTTTTCAGCTCCGACACACGATTTCCGCCAGCAGTTGTGTTACGAGGCAATGCGTAAACGCGCGAAAAAGGTTTTGTTGGAAGGCGGACATGCGTCCAGTCGGATGATCAATCTCATATCGTTCGACGGCGGCGGCATTCGAGGACTCGTCACCATTCAAGTTTGGCTCTTTCATCTTCGCCGCAATATTGTGCTCAGCTTCAAGTTTGTTTTGTTGCAGATTTTGTTGGCACTGGAAAAAATGCTTGGCGAACCAGTGTACGACTATTTTGATTGGGTGGCGGGGACCAGCACCGGCTCGTACGTGGCTGGTGGACTTGCACAAGGTGATTTATAGGGCTGTAACGGGGATCGGGAAAGTACGGGGATGGAGAAAAGTAAAAAACCGGGGAACGGGGAAATTTTTTTCAAAATTTTGCTCCAAAAATGCTTGAAAACATACTGAGAAGCCATTTTTTGCCAAAATTGATCTTTAAAGGTGTTAAAAATGCAAAATTTCATGGGTTTTTGCACAAATTTACGAAGTATGGGCATGATTTTTGAAATACAAGGCGCATCACGACGGGAGAAAAATCAAAAGTCGAGGATGGGGAAAGTACGGGGATGGGGAAAAACGAAAAGACGGGGATAGGGATTGGATCTCTGTTGAGGAACGAGGATCCCCGTCCCCGTTACAGCTCTAGTGATTTATGTTGCTAAAACTTTTGACCGTCGTTAAAACAAATTTTGCTTCACTCGAAAGAGCGCGAATGAAATCGGTTGACAATTTTACTGTCACTGATTGAAATGTTAATTTCGTACGATATGGTTTATTGAAGATAATACTATTTGCTACTCATTCTGGTCAGTCTGATTGAAAACGCAAGTGTTTCCAGGCAAATCGCTTCGTGATTGTCAGCACATCTACTTACGGTTCAAGGATGCGATTTTCGAATCCTGGAGTCGTGTGTACAACACGGAAGCAGTTGAGACTTTCATGCAAAAGGAATTGGGCGCCGAGTTGACTTTGGGCGACGTGCATTGGCCACGGTGAGTATGTGTTCTGCGAACTGATCGTTGACGACGCGTTGTAGACTCATGATTTCCACGGTGCGATGCGATGTGTTTCCAGTGAAACTAGAATTCTTCCGCAATTACCGACTGCCAGTCAGCGAAAAAGAGAACGAAAATCTCGGATTCTTCCCGCCATCTGGTATGAATCTGATTGAAACTATCGCGCTGATGTTCGTACGAAAATTGGATTGTAGAAGTGAAATTGTGGAAGGCGTTGCGCTGCAGCAGTGCCGCGCCGACATTCTTCTCCAGTGTGGACAGCAAGTACATCGACGGCGGACTGATTGCCAATAACCCGGCTATCGATCTGCTCGCCGAGGTCCATCTCTGGAACACCGCCTTGCAGTACACGGTTCGTCTCCATCATCAGGATTTGCTCATCACACTGCGCGTTTCAGGATCAACCCGACACCGACCTATTGACCGTTGGCTGCCTGTTGAGCATCGGCACGGGCGTGCTGGAGCCCGTGCCGATGAGCATGCTCGACTTAAATCTCAGTCTGGTCGGCAATCCCTTCTCGGTTGCCGCAGCCATGAAGAACCTAGGTGTGATCCTGATCGATCAGGTTGGTTGATTGGTGGAATGAACGTGCGGGCAATGAGCTTGGTGTTCTAGGTGACGGCGACTGAAGGTGCACCGGTGTCTCGTTCGCGTTCTTGGGCCCACAGTCTGGGCGTGCCTTACTTTCGTCTGTGCCCTCCGCTGTCGAAGGACGTGCAACTGGACACCAAGAACGACGCCGAGATCGCGCAGATGATGTGGGAAACGGTGGAGTACACGTTCACGCATCGCAAGGAAATGGTCGAGCTGGTCGAGCTGCTGCGCTTGCTGGGCAAGAGTGAGCATCGCCGACACTTGTTCAGTTCGATCGACACTGGAGCACGGGACATGCAGACGCAGACGTCCATTAACTTCGGCGCCACTGCTGAAGACAAACCAATATTTACCGCCTCATAGGTCTTTCGTCTCTGAAACAAACGGGTGTTACTTTTAGTCGAAACGTGATTTATTTGCTAACTATTCTGGGTTGTGTTACTCGCCTTTTCCTATATCGTATCGCTTCCATATCGGTTGTGTTGCCTTTCCCATATATTCTCTCTGTTTTGTTCATTAAAGGTGAAAAAAGGATAAAACAGTCTTTCAACGATTATGAATAGAGTGCAATTGTGGCAATGTGATGTGTGATTTCACTACTGGTATAAAAGAATTTGGTCTCGACTCGACATTGAAATGCCAGGTCGCTTGTTGCCGATACAGTCCGCCGTTGCCGAGAAAGAGTGAGTAAAAATCTCTGGACAATATTTTAGGCTGCTGTGCTGCTCAGTTTCATTTTTTACATTTGGAGTCATCGTGAGACGTTTTCTTTGATTGCGAAAGATGTTATTTCAGGGCACATCGCGAAAGTCGAAACCGCTGTGCTGGGGTGAGCACGTCAAACCGGGTTCAGAGACTGTCAAATAGAGGTGAGAACAAATTTAGTGAGAGAATGACGCGCAATGCAGTCAGTACCTATTCATGGCTGTGTCTGGTGTAATGAAGTTTCTTTGCAGGTCCCAGCGATGGCGGCCCACAAGACGTTCATCATCAAGCGAAAACTGGCGAAGAAAGCCAAGCAGAACCGACCGATTCCGCAGTGGGTGCGCATGCAGACTGGCAACCACATCCGCTACAACGCCAAGCGTCGTCACTGGCGCCGCACCAAGCTCAAGCTCTGAATGGATAAATCATTGCTGCTGAATGTTGCGTAGATTTTTTGCCTATTTTTGTTCTCGTTATTCTCTGTGAGTTTATTCGCAATAAGTCCATTTCTTTGAAACGTTGATAGAAAGTGAAACTATATCACAACTAGTCACAGGAGCGGGAAGATTCGACAGGAGATTTGAAGCATGAAATACCCGTAGCACCGAGACTGTCGATGTCTACCATGAACTGAGCTAATTAGGAGACTCCGCCGTCAGAATCCGAGAATGCTTGTCGCATGAGTTGCAAATCGCTGAAGCCGTGCGCAGCCACCACGTCCACAAAGTCTTTGCGGTCGTAGCGCCAACCCTGCCAGAAGCGGAAGCGGTCGTCGTGAGTCGGTTGGATACCCAGGAGATGCGCTATGATGCCTGCATAGATATCGTCGTAAGGGAAATAGCGCACAAAGTGCGACGCGTAGAGCATCTTGCGTGCAGTCACACTCGACAGCACGACGGCGCCAGCCGATATGTACGGCGGGTACGCCGAGAACGGGTACACGCTCAGCGACACAAAATGCTTGTGCAGTCGGTTTCGGAATGGACTCGTGTCGAAACGGTAGCCCGCGTACAAATCTTGCTTGGCTGTAGCCGACGAATTGAACAACATGAACACCAAGTTGCGTATCGACACGTGGTAGTCGTCGTCGACCAGCAGGACGTAATTGAGATTCATTCCGCACCACTGGACGACATACTGCAGCGCCGATATGAGCTGCAATAAAGCAATAAGAACTATACTGATCATCTGGCAACAGCCTCACCTTGAACGTGTTGTTACTGTAAGCGTCCACGTAGTCGCCCATGAGAACATCGCCGTAGTTGATGCTTTCCTGACTCGCCTTGCGATTCAATGCGGCGTCAGTCGAATGTCCGAGCACGAATATAGTGGCGATCAGCAGTGTCGTGTTGTTCCGGTGCTCTTTCCCCCATAACTCGCGAATCGTCGCTCTTCTTTCGAAATGAACAATGTCCGACTTGACCGCAATCAACACCAATGGTTGACGACCGTCGCCGCATAATTTGCTTCTTGGTCGCAGACGGTACCGGTAAACAGACTCCCAATCGTTTTCGAATGTAACCGTCGAAGACTCGCCTCTCATCCGCAGGTCAACCTGAAACTTATCCAGATTGGATGACAACTGCGCCAGGTAAAAGCACTTCACATCAAAGTAACAAGCTCATTCAAACGAAGACAATGTTGGATACAGCGTATGCAAACAGTTTCCATTTCATTTCCAATTTGATTGACTTCTGTCCCTTGCAAAATTCTTGAACAAATACTTTGTGAGTGTATAACTAATTATTTAAAGGTAAACAATTAACTATCGAATTCTCAACACGTTTTCTTGCAAAAAGGTCAACAATTGCTCAATTAATTCTTTCTGCTAATCAGTGGACATTAGCAATTGATAATGGGAAACTTATTGATGTCGCATTTTTAGATTTTGCCCGTGCTTCTGACAGTGTATCCCATCAAAAACTTTTGGTTAAAATAAACCGTATCCCTGAGAATTAGGAATCATTATGAGCAACTATCTAAAATGGGCAAATCATTGTGCAATAACAACTAAAAAAGCTAGTGTCAGGATGAATTGTCTTCTACGTCCATTTGAAGCGAAATCTACGGCATTCTTATTGAACCTGTATAAAGTTTTTGTCCGTCCTAAATTAGAATATGCTTCCTAAGTTTGGTCACCTTATACCTTATATTGAAAGACATAAGTTTAATTGAATCAGTGAAACGCAAATTTACTAGCCGTCTACCTGAACTTGCTGAACTTGAGCTATCTTATCCTGATCGACTTACTTGTTTTAAACTAGAACATTTGGATTACGTCAATTGAAATGTGACTTGGTGTTAGTTGAAAAATTGCTGTAAAATTATTGCGATATTCCTCCTGCCAATGCATCCAATCTCCTTCCATTTCATTCCAACTCTGTTGTTAGCTTTGCTGTTCCATCCCTAGACACTAGTAAGAACACTTTTGGCAGCGTCACTTCCGATAATACAATGCATCTTCTTGGCTGACATTTTAAAAGTTCTTTGCGTAAACATTCGTTTTTTCGATCAGTTCATGTCTGGAATAGTCTTGATCCTGAAAGTCGATCCACTAGCAATCTCCATCTGTTTAAAAGATACCTCGATAACTCTGTCAAAGAGCAAAAACCTATGAACCTCACACAATTCCTGACCAAGCTGCCAATTAGCAAAAAAACGTATGAAACTGTTCCATTTTCTAATCTTCCAATGGCAATTCCGTAAAGTTTTGAATAACTGTTCTGGGATCTTATTCGACTTTTTGTTTTGTTTATTATTTCTCATTTACCAGGGTGGTTTATTATTCGTCGACCTTGAGCGTCTCTCCATTCAATCTTCGAACATGAATATGTATGATTTGTGATTTTGATTCCGTGCTGTGTTGTTCTGGAGTTAGATTAATTGTTCTGGGACTTTTCGCTGACCTCAAGCGCCTCTCCATCCAATCTTCCAACATCAATTTGTATGATTTGTGATTTTGATTCCGTGCTGTTGTTCCGGAGTTAGATTAATTGTTATGGGACCTTATCGACTTTTTGTTTCGTTTGTTATCTCTTTTTACTAGAGTGGTTTATTAGTCGCCGATCTCTAGCGCCCTTCCATTTGATCTTCCAACATAAACATTTTCGATATGATAGTGTGCTGCTCCGTTTGCTAATCGTATTGGTAGATGTTGGTTGAGAAATTAAATTAAATTAAAAAACAGCAGAACTGCACCTGCTCTCGGACGTCGACGAATGGTGGCCAACGAAACATCGAGAACGGTGTAGCGAAAACGTGGTCGAAGGCGCCAAAGAAATGGCTGCAGCAAAAGGTGACAATGACCAGCACATAAGTCCTGAATGTCCTGGTCCTGAGCATCACATAGTCTGTGCGGTGGTTAGCGTTTGAAGGTGTTGCAATTGGCCGACGAAGAAAGCTACACCAGCTGCGGTCACACCACGCGTCGCACTCGCCGATTAGTCGGCAAAACCTGACAGCAAAAAGTTTATTCCCATTCGCTCACTCTAAGAATCCATCTGAACGAGAAAAATGGCACATGGGGCTTTTGGTTTTGAGGTCGATTGCGATATATTCGTCCACCTTTGTTTCGGGGCAACAAGAGTGCGCAAACCAAGTCCTAGTTGCTCAGGCGATGAGAAAATATCAAGACGGAGCAGTGAATGCCCGATCGTGGAATCAACAAGAATGGTAGATAGAACAATTGAAAGGGTTTGAGCTGCACCCCTGGGCGCTTTTCACATCATTCGTCCTTCACAAATATTATACGATTCAATACACAATGCGAACACCAGGATACAAAGAGACAGAGACACCTTGTGAAGTCAACGTGAAAGAACGAGAGAGGTCGAATAATCCGATGATACGACCAAGATTTGTGTGAAAATGATGGATACGTTTGCGAAATGTCTCGAACAATCGTGAACAATCGGAACGCGACGTGCAGGAGCTGAACGAGCGCGCTAAGGTGATGGTGAACGATAGACACAATGATGAGCACAACAAAGCCCAGCGGGTCCAGTCCGACGATTGATTTGGCGCAAAAAGCCACATCAATCCGACCCAAGAGACCGAATCAGCCAAACACATGCCACGCAAGAAGACACAAACAAACAGGAAAGTTACTCCAAGAGGAGAGAATGAACAATTCATGCGGTCTAAGTCGTCGTCTTCAACAGTCATTCTGAGCTGTTGCCAATCGACAGGTTGTCCATGCCCACGCCTTCATCAGCGCCTTCGGCCGTTTCCGCCGCCGGATCTTCGCTAATCGCATATTGATCCATTCTAGGTCGCCAGTTGCGCCATTCTGTCGCTCCTGAAGGCAAAACGATTTGCAACCAAGTTACCACCACGTCAATTTCGTAAATTATTTGGCAGTAATAACGGATTGAATCGGTGACAGAAATAAGTCAACCGGCTGGCAGCTACGCACTTCAAATAATTGAGTAACAAGTGCTGAATTAATTTGCATGGGAATAAAAGCCTAAAAGTTAAAAATGGCGACATTTTTAACAGTAAAAAATCATTGAACAAACGGCAACGAAAACAGATAGGGATATAATGAAAAATGAGCGTAATAATACCTGGCTCAAGTATTTCCATGGTTGAGAGAAACTGTTTGCCATTGAATCCGCCGGCGGCATAGATGACATTGTCGGCGGTGACGACGGCGTGCACGTTGGCTCGCGGCGTCGTCAACTCTGGACCCGAACGCCAGGTGCCGTTCACCAGATCCAAGATCTCCACCGACGCCAGCGACTGCACTCCGTCGCTGCCGCCAATCACGTACAGATGATCTGCAGAACGCAACACGTCACAGATTCTTTGTGTAAGTTAACAAAAAAACACGCACCGTTCACGACAACCACTGAGCAGCCGCGTCGCGGCGTCTTCAGTGCGGAGATCTGCTTCCACACGTTGGTGCGCGGGTCGTAGAGTTCCACCGAGTCGGTGCACGACCACCGGTCGCAACCGCCGCACGCGACCACCATGTCGTGCCAGTTGGTGCAGCCCGCTTGGTAACGACCTGTAAATGAGGACGCGATTAAATGTCGGCGGTTAGCGATTGCGCACCAGTGTTCAACGAAGCGATCGGTTCCCAGACGTCCTCGTCGGGCAGATAGCGTTCGCACTGACGCAGCACGTTCTGCTCGTTGCACCCGCCGACACAGTAGACAATGTTATTGACGCTGGCGCAGCCTGCAACATCGGCCATTCGACGAGCGCGACGAACGGAAAACGTACCGTTGTGTGAGCGCGCCAACTTGAGCGGCGCGGCGTGCGTCCACTTGCCGGTCTGCGGATCGTAGCGCTCGACAGTCAACAAGTCGTTGGTACCGTTGGAGCCGGCTACGGCGTACAGTTTGCCGTTGGCGACGACGGCGTCGAACCGACCGCGTTCGGTGAGCATGGGTGGCAGGAACGTCCACACGCCGTTGACGGGGTCGTACTGCTCGACGGTGCGCAGACATTCGCCCCGATCGTAACCGCCTGAATCGGCGCACGGCGATTACACGTGCATCGCGGATGCGTGGGCGATACCGCAGACGACGACCTTGTCCAACAGACAGGCGGCGCCGACCGAACAACGCGCCTGATTCATCGTCGGCAAGGACACTTTGCTGCCCGTGCCGTTGATCAGCTGCGTCAACAACGCCGCCCGCTCCAGCATCTGTCTCTCGCCATTGACGTAGCTGTGGTGCAGCTTGAGTTCCTCGTTCTCACTCAGCTGGATGCTCAGCGCGACCAGACGCCGGTGCAGAATCGTCAGGGCGACCCAGTACTGATCTGCAGAGGGTGCAGCTCGGTGTCAAAAAAGTGCGCGCGTCAGGGAGAAAGAGAGCACCAGAGGTTTGTGTAACGGCGATGAGTTTCCACTCGACCTCGTCGGTGATGTCACTGCTCGTGCTCGACAGGGAGTTGAGACTCTCGCACGACGAGTAACGGTTGCCGACGCGCGAGGCGTTGATGCGCACCGATGTTGCGCCGGTCACGTGGTGCTGCGCCGGAGCGACGCCCAACGAGCCCGTCGTCGACATGGACCGCCGCGCCGAGCCCGATCGCTTGTAGTCCTGCACGAGGTCGCACGAACCGACCGAGCTGCGGTCGTCCATGTCGAGGCAGTCTTGGAGCGATTGGTCGTCTTCCAAGTACAACAGATGGGTCTGAAATCGAGCCGTGATCGCATCTCACACATCCCTCCCCCAGACGCTCCCGTCCACCGGCGGCGCCAAGACGAAAAATCGATTGCGCGTCAAATTAGCTCTACGCGGCCACGCGCTCAGAGGACGTTGTGTTACGCATTTTTCTGCTCTAACTGCTCAGTCCCCCATCCACAATCCCGAAGGTCTCGTGGTCGTCTTGGAAACGCAAAGAACACCAGTCAGATAATATAGGAAAAATTAAATACCTGCCGCCATCGTCCTATTATCGGATGCGGCGGCTTAGTCCCGACGGCTCAAATAACGGTCACACGACAACCCAATTACCTTCTCGACGAGCTGCTCGAGACGAAGCTCGATGCGATCGAACTGGTGCTGCGTTTGGAACCATACGAGCGTCTTTTCGGCGAGCACCGTACCCGCCTCCTTGGTCACCTGGTCCGTCCGTAGAATGATGCGCACCTGAAAACGCGCTGAGCGTCCACACAGTCCCTTGGGTCACGAACGGACGCCATTGTGCTCAAAAGGGACACGCGCCAGCAGCGACCGCTAATTCTCGGTCGACGCAAACGTACCAACAGTCGAGCCGCACATCACATATAGCCTCATCATCGGTCACGAGCACTAAGCCCTGAAAGACCTACAGAGACCGCCGATGCCCGCTATGGTCGAACTGTCGTCGTCAGTCATTTTAGCGTCTCTGAAAGATGCGAACGAACTTGATTTCTAGTCGGTCGGTGTTCCCCTAGCTACAGACGGCATGCTCGTTTAAGCGGCGTGCAGATGACGCATAGGCAACACAAAAACGACGACAGACGCAACAAAAAAAAACGCCACCTTAATGCACGGCAGCTGAGTGAACTCCAGACTGTTCTCCACCACGCCGGCCACGTTCTCCTTGATGAAAGTGTCGACGGTGGTCGCCAGCAGCACGTCGTTCGTGAAGTTGGCGCATTTTCTGATTCCTGCAAGCAGCCGACTATTGGCTGAGAAGAGTGATTGCGTATGAGATTACCTATACAATTGTTGAGACTGAGCGTTTGAGCAAGGTATGTGGCGCATGCCTTGGCACACGACTGGATGCGCAGGGCGCATGCCGATTTGTACAGCTCCGCCACTTTCTTGCTTTTGATTTCCAGACTGCAAGCGTAGCATGTTGACGATTCGAGAGCGCCCCAGAGAAAACGCAGTTTAATGTGCGTCATTCGAACATCTGCCCGCGGGTGGTCGATTGCACCGCACTGTTAGCGTTGGCAGAACCACTATTTGCCCCCAGTAGAAACAAAAAGTGCCCCCTTTCGAACGTAATCCGGTGTCTGTTGACCGGTCGAGTATGAACGCAAAGTAAAACAGATCAGGCGAGCAAATTCGACGGAAAATATTGAACGGAACCGGCCCGAGTCGCACACTAAGGGTCTATTTTCGGATGCCGTCATCCGCTATCAAAGATGTGAAGGACATTCCGCTGACACGCGTCTCCCCTCTCACTCCGCCCGACCGACAACACATTCGCGGCCGGGAAGAATGGTCTCGAAACCAGTGCGATCGTGCGTCATCCCGGGGCGAAACGGGAGAAACGACTGCGCAAGATAACACACGTACCACGACGTGTACGCATACGTGACGAGCGCTTCGAAGCAGTCGAAATCGCCGTGCGGAAACTCAAAGTACGACGGGCCAGACGTCGGCGTCAGCGGAACTGAAAAGCGCGTGTAAATGTGCAAAACAAACAACTGAGTGACAAAGTTTTTCATAACAGAATTAGACTCGGATTAGAAGTTAATCGTTGGTTGTTGGTGTCTAATGCGAAAATGCCAATCAATCAATCAATCACAGTCCATGGACGTCGAAAACCGGCTTCAATCTTCGCAATACCTCATTAATCAAAAACATACGCCAATATTCGGTGCCAAATTTAAATGAGCTAAAAACACCAAGTACCTAGACCGGAAGCGCGGGGCGTGAGCTCGTTCTGCTCTTCGTTGGCACTGTCGTTCTTGAACATGTCGAAGAGCGCCGGCGAGACGGCCGCCAGCACCGCCTTGTGCGCCAAAATTTCTCGTTCATTCACGAACAGCACCACATCGCACAGCTCGCGATTTTTCCGAAACGTGTTCAGACGTTTCGCCAAGGAATCCTGTAAACCGTATCCTCGAAAATTGATTAAGCAAAACAAGAATGACTGACCGATTGTCGGGAATCGCGGTAGATGAGCTGGTAGTTGTCGCGTTCATCCATGGCCTCGGTGCCCCATCCGTCGGTGTCGTCGGCGCGGAAGGACACGGCGAGACGAGTGCGCTTCGCTACCAGACCGACGGTGGCGTCCTGCTCCACGTCGTCGAGGTGGTCGTCTGACGGGCCGCCGTTGAGCATCTTGTCAGCAGTGGGTGACGAGCGCGTGCTACCGCAGCCACCGCCTAGACTGAGGACAGCCGCAAATTGTGCGAGCGGCGTCACTCCGACCAACGCACCAAGATCGGTCCACTTCTACTGCGCGATCTGATAACAGGAATGAAAACAGCCCGCAGGAACGGGAATGTCCTTCCGCGCGCCGCCAGTACAAAGTTCTGTCTACCGTCTACTGTCTAGAGCGCTCGGACACAGACCGCTGAGCACAACATTCATCTTTAAGTGCTGACTCGCTGTTTGAAGAAATCGGTTGACGCGACAGCTTGTAGTTTAGTGTTTGCGTGGCAAAGGGCCAGCACGGACGGCAGTGGATCGGCTTCGACGGATTCCGCACACATTATACAACGGCTGTCTGCGCGCGACCGAGCAGACAGACGCACCCGTCCTTTCCGTATTACAACAATAATCGCAATTCGTCATCGCGACGGTTATGGTATTTGCATCGAAGCATCAACAACACAGACTAGAGGCCAAAAAGCGCTCGCTTTTTGTTCACACTAAGTGCAACACAATGAGCAGCAACAGTTGCTCAACATATAAATGTTTAGTTGAATCGGCGCTCAAATTGCCACACAAACAAAGAACTCAAATTTCAAAACAGTATTAAGTACTTTCACAGCTAACTGCAACAACAACCTAAAAGTAAAAAGAAAATCGCGCAATAGCAGATTGTTTTGAGCGCTAAAAGACTGGCAGGAAAATCGCGAACCTACCTTGCGCAAGTGCAACACAATCAGCGCAACCGCAAGACGCGAGTAGGCGACTCACGCAACAAGCGAATAAGCGACGACGAGAGCGAGCGGCGGCGCCGCGCGCGGCAACCCGCCTCGCCCAAGCAACTACCGTCGTTAGAGTCGATCTGTTGCGTGCAATGCCCTATCGTGTTGAGATTCAAGATGTTGAACATGTACAATGAAATCATTATCAAATCCTGCTTTTCCATAAATTTCAGTTTGTTTTTGCTTCACTTTGCATATGTCTCGTTCAATAATCCAGAGTTACACAAAACGCACAAATCAAGCAAATTCGATTCTGTAATTGACAAATTAAAAATGCATTTGTTGAACGAAAAATGAAAGAACACGCATGAGCACACGAGCACGCACAGGAAAATGCGATATGGCAGCGTCTGTCACACAATTTGCATCTTTGGGATGTCATAAAGCAGATTGAGCATAAAACATGGTAGGCAATGCCATGGATGGCAAACTGAACATCAAGCGCGAATCACCGTCACTGTTTAAGTACCAACATCTGATCACCAGGTTTGAAATCCAGAAAGACCCATCATTCATTGGGGAAGAAGGAGCAACTCGTTGATGAGCGGTCGAGCAATGCCCAGCGCCTGCAGCTCGTCGAATGAGAAACGTCGAATACGCGGGAAGGCGATCAGCAGCGCTTCCAGTGCCAGCCGCTCCAACGACTGCACCGACACGAAGAAGCGCAGGAGACGACGACGGCACACCTCACCATCGCACACCTTTTTTTCCGACTGCAGCACGATCATCTTGCCGCTGTCCGAGATGTCGAAGGCCGCGACGTCGTTCGGGTCGATCAACTTGTCGCCGATTTGCACCGACTTCGACTGCCACTCGCGACCGCGTTTGAAGTCGCACGAGCCGAGCAATTGTCGGGTCAGCGGCACCTTCACGTGCTCCAGCAGCGCATAGATCCGCCCTCGAAAGCTGATCTTCGCAATCCAGGCGGGCCACTGCAGTCCCAATGTCGCACCGTGGTTGTCGTCCAGCTCATGTAGTAGCTGTCCGACCGGCTGCAGTGGAAAATTTCCGACACCTGGGGCCATGCTTAGCTCTTTCCACTCGCCGAAGTGCTCGCCGTCGACCGTCACTCTGATGACCACCGACCGAATCGCTTCTTGTCGGCGTTCGAAGAAGAAGACGTGCTGTTCGTGCGCCCACGGCATCGTGTAGAACTGCATGAAACGCGGCAGATCGAACCGCCGTTCCACCGTCACGCCCGTGAGGCCGTCCAGAGTCCAGATATTGACGTAGAAGGGCGGATGGTGGATGGGTGGACAGCGAATCACCAGCACTTGCGGACGACGCAGACAGCGTGAGAAGAATCCGCGAGACTTCGCGACGAACAGGTCGGCGCGCACGCGGTGGACGCGTCTCGCGCCGTGGTCGATGGCGGCCGTGTAGAAGCGCGCGCCGTCTTCCTTGTCCGACGAGAACAGAATGCGTCCGCTGGCGATTTCGTAGAAACAGCCGAAGTTGATGCTGCCGTGTTCGAGTCCGTCGCCGAATTGGTAGTGGTGGACGGAGCCGCGGTAAATGTCGAAGACGTAGAGTTCATTCTTCGAGTCGATGACGTACACGAAGCGGCCGCAGACGGACACGGAGAAGAAGCTCCAGTCGTCGGGGAGGACGCGGCCGCGCGGGTCGACGGATCGCTGGTCGAGCGGGAACTGCTCGACGCCGGCCAGGACATCCATTATTTCTTTTGCGAACAAGGTCGTCGTCGTCCGTCACTGTCGTCTTCCACACACTGCTGTTTGCTGGTCGGCGAATTCAGATCGCCGATCGTGGGACGCAGTTGGCAAATCACAGCGCCTTCATCGCCCATCACATCATCCGACTCCTCTCCCAGCGCGGCACAGTTTTTCCGTGCGCTACATATTTGATATCCGCCATTGATTCATGCGCGCCCAATATTTTGTATTCGTGTTGCTAGGTAACGGACATCCCGCGAAATTCAACATGTCAATGGCACAAATACCGTATCTTTACTGATAAATAATATAATGTCGGCAAGCAGCGAGTCATCTAGCTTCGTGTTTCCGATCTATCATTTTGTGCTGCATCATGGGTACAAACAACGATGATTCGGGCAGAGTTGACGATTCGTCGGCCGAATCGGTGTAGTCGGGCAAGTGCCAGCTGATGCGCGAACCCCGGCGCGACCCGTTTTGCGATGCGGGCGAATCGGACAGGTCGGGGATGTCGAGTTGCGCCGGGATGGTCATGGCGTTTGCGCAGACGAGCGCCCCCTTGTGCAGCGAAGTGTAGGCGGCGAACGAACCGCTGCGTTTGGCGCGCTCGCGAAGGTCTTTGGTACGCGCGTCGAGCGATAGACGCCGATCCGTCGACACGACCACCGAATAAGTGCCCGTTCGACTCAGCTTCCGAACGCCCATCAACGCTTTCTTCACATTTTTTCGTTGGAAGAGAATATAAACCCATGGATTGACACAGCTGTTGAGATTTCCCAGGAGCATGATCAGTGTTGAGACAGTCGGTGCTGCAATAAACCGTGTGAATCTCATTACTGAAGGCCGGAGATTGCTTACGAATGGCGGTTGGACGGAATACGAAAATGAGATTTGTGATGCAGAAAGGCGCCCAAAGAACAAAATTGCACACGACGATTGTCAACGTCAGTTTGATGGTGGTCAGCCGTTGGCGACCGATTTCGCGGATCTGCGCTTCGCACACGGTGCTCAGACGCGATCGGATCAATCGGCGACCGATCGGACCCGTCCTGTCGATCGACTCTTTACGCGCTTCTGAAACCAAGTAGACAGTTGTCCGTCTCGTTCCGATTCGCTCACCTGGCTGGGCGATCGTTCGCCGTACGCCTGTCAGTTCTGTCCAAACACAGCGGCAGACGGCTGCGTAGAACAAGCCCGATAACACGCTGGGCACCAACCAAGCCAGAACGCTGAAGTAGGTCACATACACCTGCACGTGCCAATTCGTCGCGAAGATTGCAGTGCAATAGAATACGCCGCTAAAGTGCCGTTTCAGTCTGTAAATGAGGAGATTGGGGGAAGCGAAGAGCAATGCCAGAAGCCACGCAGCGGCCGCAAAGCTCCTCGCATGCAGATGCGTTCTTCTCTTCATCGTCGACCAAGGTCGGCAGATCGCCTGCAAGTCCCGTTGAACATACATCGCTCATATCGACCGCCAATCACTCACCAGAAACCTGTCGAAGCTGATTGCCACCAGCAAAAAGGGACTCGCGTACATGGGCACCAGTTTCACATATGCGATCACCCGACACGACAAATCATTGCCGATGTACTCGAACGAGGCGAGAAACTCTACGCACGTCGGTAGAATTGTCAACAGCGCGAACAGAATGTCCGCCACACAATTGTTCAGGATCAGAATCTGCACCGAGTTCAGCCCCTTGGCGCCGGTGGAATGCCGAATAACGAAGGCGAGGAAGCTGTTGCCGAGCAGCGCCAACACCATCGTCAGCGCCATGCCCAGCAAGGCGAAGCGCCGGAAGTCCTCGGCGTCGCGCTTCATGGTCGCTCCGGTGGTGGAATCGTTCATTCTCGCGGCTGCTCGCACTCACTGCGACACTCTAACCCCCACCTTCGACTGCCAGCAGGCGCTTCTTCCGCCTGTTCCGCGTCACTTGCGTTTATGAAAGAAACGGCGTACGTCGTCGATCGAACGCGAGTGGCCGACGACACCGGACGAGCAGGACACGGCCGTCGTCTGATGCTCCACACTTGCTTCAACACCCTCGTCCATAATTAATGCTCAAAGCTGAGCGTTCGTCGTCTCCGTGGCCGGCGGAGACAATATCGGCGCTGTTGTCAGTATATTCGATGCGAAATTGAAATCTGTCTGTTGCCGTTCGTTTCCCCATGGAATCGATCATCAGGAACGGCACCTCCCTTTCTTTGTCCCCGAGCGAACACTTTGAGCCAGGCGTTAGCCGAGGCGACAATCAACGACAATTCAATGATCCAATCTCACGTCCCGAGTCTTACACATCGCACACACAGCATCCGATATAGAAACGTGACAGCCCGCAAGCCGAAAAACGTCTCGAAACAGTTGATCATTCGCTTGCTTCATGCAACCAACCTTTGCTTCCACTCCGCCTTCATTCATGACACGAGTATCGCCACTAATCTCATCAACAAATCTGCATGCGTGACCAACCAAACTACACCCCGGTTCAGCCATACTGATTTTTGTGTTATTCAGCTACTGGGCTTCAAATCGTGACGTGTGCAGGCGAAATTAAAGGTCGCTCTACTCCCTCTTGAATATTGCAGCAGCATGGATAGAATTTTACCGCCAAATTAACTCTTCTTTACTCTCATTTCAGTTGCCGATCATATATCATGCAGCTGCTACTTACGTATTTCAGCTAACCGTGAAACGGACTACAAAATAAATGATCACGGTTTTAACCCGGTCATCATCAGTTTTTTTTTGTCGGATTTGATGTTGTTTGATGGTGGGGTAAAGGAGCGGTGGTCCCGCCCTCACGATAAGCCTCCGCGTCGCGTATTTTGCCCTTCCAACAAATAACAACATTTTGTCCTTCGTCATCATCGCTTATCGTGAGGGCGGATGCTTCTCAGTTGTCAGCGCGGCGGCTTATCACAGAATACGCGACGGCTTATCACAGGTTGATAAATAGTGCTGCTTCGGGATGCTTCTCAGTCGTCAGTCATCGTACCCCCCTCGCGAGGAGTCCGAGCGCGCCAAATTCTACCTCGACATGAGCACCGAGTCGAAGATTCTTTTCGTAAGCGATTGTTATTTCGGTCGATCGACTTCAAATGCACTCTTGCAGGTTGTCGATCACGTACTGATAACCGTGCACATGCACAACTTCGTCGACATGAGGGGCATCGGCATCAGTTACATGCTCGACAACGATCGCATCGAAGGTGACCTAATAGCGCCAACATGTGCAATCAATTTTGCCAATTCAATCGCGCAAATAGAAATAGTTTTTAAAAAAATTGCCTATTCAGTTGCAGTCTTGGAATGATTGACTAAGCTATTCCAACTGACCTACAATGTCGATCATTGTTTGTAGATTTGAAGCGGTTGTACAAACTGTTGAAAAGGATTCCGCACGGTTCTCACGTGATGCTGTGATACATAAGGCGCTATCTGTGCTGGAAGGGTGAGGCGCTCAAGCACAGCTACGGTCAGAACCCCGGCATCGCTTACATTCAGGTGTGTCAAGCTTTCACTGTGGCCCTGCTTTAATAAACTCATTTTTTGTTCAGGCGTTGCTGAAGTTGAAGCAGCAGTTTGATCTTTTGGTTAACCACGCGTTCGACAACGAATTGCTCCAGAAGATTCACAGCACCTATGAATATGAAAACCTTTGGCTTTGATTCTTTTTCGTCCTATAAAATCCAATTTCGGCGTATCTTTACTACATTGCTCCAGGCTAATTTTGCTTCTCGCCTGAATGTGAATTAGAAACATAATAGTTCGCTTTCAGAAGAAACAGAATTCGGTGGGCATGACTCAATGATCCGATCAAAAGATGTTCTGAATATTCTTCGTCGCGAATTGCCCCAGCTCATTGGGATGTTTGACAAGAGTGATCAAGAGTATTGACCTGGCTGTGCAATACTTCAGTGAGACTTATGGCGATCAATCACCCATTATTTACTACCGCCCACGCACAAAAGACGAAGATCGATTCTCAATCGGTATTCAGAGCAATTCAATGCGGCAGCTGCTCAAGCAGTACAGTGGAAATGTCGTCTGCCTGGGACATCTTCCATGTTCTCAAGCAACGCCATCCCAATTTGCAACCGCGATACTTTATGACAGATTGCGCTGATGCTTTTTGGAATACGTGGAAGTCTGTGTTTGGTGAGAACACCAAGCGACTCTGGTGTAAATGGCATGTCTGGCGCGCCTGGACGGGTCACATTAGCCAAGTGTTTGAAGAGAAACGCCGACGAGAACTGCGGCAAATGCTCCAGCATTTAATGCAGGCGCCGACGGAGCAAGAATTCGACTTACTCTCCTTTCGCTATGAACAGATTATGAAGCACAAAGACTTCCTAATGAAGAAGAAAGACGAAGTTGTTGGTTCGTTCGGTGATTATTTGCGAGCTTATTACCTCGAGAAAGGCGCAATCTGGGCCCGATTCGGTCGACTGGACGCTGATGTTTCCTGCAACATGCACCTCGAATCGTTCCATCGGACACTAAAGAAACGCTACTTAAGACGAATGGGAAATCGACGCATTGACTTCCTTGTGCATCGACTGATCACCAAGGTGGCGCCCAATTTCAACCAGAAGCTCCAACGATCAGTAAGTGATTAATTCTCAATCGATACTCTTAGTTATCTTATTTTGCACACTTTCTTCAGATTGTTATGCGTGGCATCGACTCCACTGCACAGCAACGGACCACTGGAGAGCACGGAAAGGCCAACTATTTGCTATCCAGTCCAACACTCATAAGCAAGATTGAAGATGGACGGAAGTGGCTGGTACAGTCATCTGCTGGACAGTTGCAGTACGTGGTGTTCAGAGAAAGCGATGATTGTCCAAACGACCAATGCCTTGTGAGATATTTGCTGTTTAATCTTCTTCGTTTCACATTTTGTTACTTTCAGATCAAATGCCGCTTCTGCCTAGTGTGTCCTCATCAGTATCAATGCACATGCCCTCGTTTTGGAAAGGCGGGTCGGACGGCGTGTAAGCACATCCACGCCATTCATAGTCTCTTCGATTTTTTTGTCCGAGCTGAAATTGTTCAAGATGAAAATATCGACGTAGTGGCTGTTGATGCTGCAGCTCTGCCTGTGGTGGTTGCTGATGTGGAAACGACATTTGAAGACCCGCAAGAAGAAGCCGACGAAGTTCAGCTTATTTTAAAGCAAGTATTGCATCAGCAAACAGTGATTTCGGTTCATTTACAGGTTTGTTAACTTGATTACAACGCTTATATTTTTGAATATTCATGGGATATTGTTGAAAATATTAGTTGGAACGATTCGTTCTCTAGTTTTAAGTTTATGCATCAAATTCCTGATTGGTTACTGTTTCAGACGTTAGCATCACTTGCGCAAGATATCAGGTCCTTGGAGAAGGTGCAAAAAGTCAAGTCAGCGACAGAAGAAGTCGAGCACATCCTGGTATCCACAATCACTAGTCTTCAGCGTTCTCTTGCCATGCCAGTTGGCACACCCCGCAAGAAGCACAAACTGTCACCTCAGAAGATTAGCGCCGCCAACATTCTCGCACTCGACAGGAGACTGAAGAAGAAGACAAAGGGACTGACGACGCCGGAGAAGCAAGCAAATGAGCGTGTGAATGCTCGCCTGTCCAAATTGGACGAAGTCTTGCCATTGTGCTATGTCTGTGATGAAACAGTCAGTTCACGTGGCAGTATCGCTCAAAAATGTTCCCTATGCTTACTGTGGTGTCATATGACCTGCGTTCATGTGTGCATTTAATGTTTTACGATATTCCGTGGGTAAAAACATAATTGCGGTGTTCATTTTGTCTTGTTTTTCTGCAACGATAGCTCTACGGCGTGATTCGATAGGTATACGGTAGTTTGGTACCAGTCGCCCTCGTACCCGATTAGTCTGTGGGTGAGTGTGATTTGCTGTGAAGCCAGAAAGTTTTTACGTGATCTTTAAAAAAAAATCAACTACCTATATCCAGAATTTCATTAAAATGCCTTGAATGGTTAAAAAGTTATGAGCTCAAAAAGTTGTACCAGGACTTATGGCGTACCCTGTATGTCTGCCCCATGGTGGGCCCCTTTAATACCAGAGTAGGCGGTGGGCCAGAGGCTATAGCCTCTTTAGTCTCAAAGATAATGCGCCACTGCCAGAGACCAGTGCCTTAAATGTGTTACGATTCACGTAACTACTGAAGGTTCCCTGAGCTTTGAGGATCGATATTACACAGATCGGCAGGAAGATTGTTCCCGATGTTGACGTCACCATGTTTTCGAATTCGCTCACGCGCACGATGTTTACGTCGACGTCGCGTTGCGTTCAATATTTCGACGTGTCATTATCGAGTTTGTCTGCAAATCCACCCTGGTTGCTTTGCAAATTGTCAACTAAAATTCGGCGCAATATTGTTAACGTATAGTTCAATTACACAAATCGCTTCACCCCAATATAAACCCTGAAAACATATCCGCCATTACGCAGCTAAACGTTCTTGCTAAACCAAGAATTTTTTCGCTACTCGAGCGCTTGAAGTTATATAACCCCCATTCGGTCACGTCTGCCCTTCCCAACTTTTCATATTGTGATTCATGGTATTGAATATTGTTACATCGATGTGTCCATCCTCACAGTATACTTCAGGGGCGGCGCTAGGGAGGTGACGGGGGTGAAAATCATCCATAACTTTTTGGTTTTCACCCCTAGTTTTGAACTTGTAAAGCAGATTCTGTGCACTTTTCAATTTTTCACCTACAATTTTCACCCACAACTTTCGCTTTTCCTCCCTAACTTTGGATTTCTAGCGACGCCGCGCCTGTTATGCTCAGAAGATTGTTTGAAGTCACATTGCAAAAGCAACCGCTTCGACGTTCTATTGTCCAAATGGCGAAAAAATGTGGCTGCGGACCACCGTTGACCAATGAGGAACGCGAAAAAGAGCTGCCCGAGCTGCAGTCGACGGGCTGGGCGCTCGTCGACGGCAAGGACGCCATCGAGAAGCAGTTCGTCTTCAAGAACTTCAACCAGGCGTTCGGCTTCATGACGCGAGTGGCGATGCAGGCGGAGAAGATGAACCACCATCCCGACTGGTTCAATGTGTACAACAAAGTTGATGTGACGCTGTTGACACACGATGTCAAGGGACTGTCGCAGAGCGATATCACGCTCGCCAAATTTATGAACCGCGCCGCCAAATCCGTTGACGATGCGCATTGATTCTAACCAGGGTTCCCAGACATGCTCCTTTAGGGAGCAAATTTGCTCCTTTGGAGCTTTCAGTGCTCCTTTTGCTCCTTTACAACATAAATGAGGGAGTAAATGATGCTGGAAATGCTCTTTAGCGCCAAATGGCGTCTTTAGCGCCAATTTATTAATTTCAAACTTGCTCCTTTGGCACTTTGGATGTCTGGTAACCCTGATTCTAACCTATTGCGAACACTTCTGCTCAGAACCAATCTGACTACAGCCATGTCGGGTGCCATCATTCCTCGTATTTTATTTGTTTTCTTCAAGCATACCGTATATATTCAAATAAGCCCCGCG
>JAQGCX010000157.1:0-23813 GCA_034700205.1 Plectus parietinus
CTTGAGCAAATGATAACTGAACTACCGACAGCAGGTCAAAAGTCGGGGTCTGGGTCGAGGTTGACCCAAAAGTCGGAGTCGGGATCGGGGTTGAAACCAAAACCCCGACCTCAGGGTCAACCCCGACCCCGTTACAACCCTAAATACGAATATACAGTGTGTCCCAAAAAAGTAGTGCATTTTGTTTTTGCTTATATCTCATCAATTGTTCAACTAAATTACACGAAATTTTAACTGAAGATACATCTATAGGTTCTAAGTGTTATGAAAAATTTTCAGAAAGATCGGTTTATTTAAACTCTCTTACCAACCGCTTGCGTGAAAAAATGCGAATTAGCGGTTTTTCGTCAAGGTGTACCCGATTTCGATTGCTTGTAACTTTTTTAGATTACCACCAATTTCAACAAAATTTTAGCGCAAGGTAGAAAAAACAATGAGTTTTATTGTATCAGTTTTCATTGAGTTTTGATTTACCAGTCTCTGGTTATGCAGGCCAATGTTGTTGAACTGGTTGGCCACAATGCAGTACTCGTATTATCGTTTTAGGATTTGACGCTTTTCGCATTGAAATGAATCGTAGAATACGTGTAAACATCCGATCGATGTGAAATTTTTAAACAACATTTAAGATGCGTCAAGGTATATACAGTTCAATTTTCGACGCAATTGGTTCGCTAATTGCTGAGATATGACAAAAAGAAAAAGTGGATACTTTTAGCCTGGAAACTGGAAATTTCGTTTCACTACGGGCAAACCAGTTCAACATTGACCTGCATAGCCAGCGATTGGTTAATCAGAGCTCAATGAAAATTGGCACAATAATACTCATTGTTTTACTTTACGTTGTGCTAAAATTTTGCTGAAATCGGTGATAATCGTAAAAAGTTACAAGTAATCAAAATCGGGTTTGCGTTACAAGCAAACCTTCGCGAAAAATCGCAAATTCGCATTTTTTCACGCAAACGGTTGGTAAGTGAGTTTAAATAAACCGATCTTTCTGAAATTATTTCACAACATTTAGAACCTATAGATGTATCTTCAGTTAAAATTTCGTGTAATTTGGTTGAGCGGTTGACGAGATATAAGCGAAAACAAAATGTATTACTTTTTTTTGGGACACCCTGTAGATTCCTGAATCCATTTCAAATAGTTTGCATTTAATAATTGCGCCACTTAGTATCTGTGGTTTGAGCGCAAACTTCTTGAAATGGATTCAGAAATCTACGCACTAAATGTTCACACTAGTAGCCAAGCGCATCTTACACAGAAGGCTGGCGTGCTTACATTTTCGAACAAACTCGATTTATTTCCATGCAGGACTAATCTGTCTAATCAAATTGGCTACGATTGTCACTTGGGTGCATCATGCGTCGGCGACGGTTGTCCCTTGCAGCAGGGATAGATATCTGAATCTGTAAATTATTTTTCGTTAAAAAAATGCAAAATACAGAACAGTAAGAATTTATTTGCAAATATTTATTCAATTTAATACCTGATACAGCAGCTGCAGAATTTGTTGGGCTCGGCGATCGGCGAGCGCCGCCAGTTTCTGGCGTTTCAATGTTGCGATTCTCATTTGTTTTCTTCGCTCTTGGTACCTGCTCATTGCTGTTGTGTTCCTCACGGTGATGGAGAACGTAATGCGCATTGAGATTCTCTTGCGATCAGAAGATCAAGTGCGGTTCACACTTCTCGCAAATCATTTTGCCCATGCCTAAATTTTCCAAAACTTTACAATTTTAACCAAACCAATCAATGTTTGTCTCCATTCACCACAATTCCAGAAAAATGCAAATGATCGAATACCGCAGTTAAAATTAATTTGCCAACGAAAATAAACAATTGTATTTTTTACCTGCTCCTTCGGTACTTGTAAGGTGCGAGAATTGTTGGCTGATATCGTTAGCAATTTCCGAATCACATTCCAACTGACTCTGTTCGGCTTCTATTCTGCCACTTCCTCTCACACGGTCCAGTCGAATAATGCGTTTGCATCTCTTAGACACGATAACTGGTACGGAGAACACATTAGAGACACAAAGAGCAATTTAGAGAAGCGCCAGCTACGACGCCCTCCCGTGGAGGACGCGCCGAAGATCAAAGAGACCGCTATACAACGTATTGTATTGCAAATCGGGGAGCAGGGCACGGTCAGTCTTTTCTCGGCATTGAAGTGCACAGGCTAAAATTGGCGGCTTAGCCCAGGGCCCTATTTCATAAAAGAAACTTCTTTTATGAAATAGGGCCCAGCTCGACTTTGGCCGCATCCTAGCCTGAGTCAAAATTTGTTGCTGTTGAACAGGCCAGCAAGTTCGAATGTGGATACATCACTGCTTTTCAGTAGGGTCCCCTATACTGTCCACTCTTAGATAAAATGACGATCTTCTATCGCAACGCAACGTTGAAGCAGAACACCACTGAAAGACGCCAACCGAACGAAGACACAGATAGTTACAAGATTGGGGAATCCTAGCTCAGATTTGCACATCCCGAAAGAGCGCGTCCTATGCCACTGCAACTTTTAGAAAAAAATATGGTAGTTTACTTCGATCAATCGCGATCGCGATCCCCATTAATCATTTGCTGACACCGCCTCACATGTAAATGACACCTTTTGAGCGAGAACCGGACCGAACCGGACCAAGGACGACGGTCGCGAGCGACAAAGGCAATTCCGAGACGCCAAGCGATCGATGTTTTTCAGTTTCCGACACGGCAGATCACCCGTTATCATGATCGCCTCCCATACCTTGAATATCCCAGGTGCGCCATTACGCTGCTGTTGTCTGCGCAGCGTCTCATGGTTGTTCGACGGAATCGCGCCAAAATTCAAACTGACCGATTAGAGGCGAGGTTGGCAGCAATACAGTAGATTTTATACTCATAATTTCTACAAATTGAGGTCGTTCAAACAGAAAGAATGATGTTCATGAGACAAACAACATTTTAATGAGTGAGTATAATTCGTTTACATGATTAAAATCCATTTCCTGTAATGTATCCCACAACGATTTTGGTCGCAAAGACAAATATTTAATCCCTGCTTGCAATTTGACAGCGCACAAAACTGTCTAAGTCACCCATTCATTAGTAAATATTGTCACCATTACGGTCTAGTTGCAATATTATCTGCGTTGCAATCTTATTTTGTTTGCGTAAATGGAACTGTGTTTGTTTATAGCGATAGAGTACAAATGTTTATTCCCATTCACCAAACACGGTAGTTCGGCCAGAAACGCACACGTCAACACGTCTGGTACGGTATGATGGGGTATAGTTGATGGAGAGGTGAGTTAGGGTTGAGGGACAAGGTCAAGGTAGTCGAGGGCGCATGGCCAGCCCTTCACCACATCTTCGAATTACAATTGTTTGAGCGAGAGGACACATTAACAGTGAGGAGAATACAGCGCGCTGAGGTGGCTTCTCTGAGCCTTCGGATCCCCCGATTGAACAAGGGAAAACTTCTCTGAGATTCGCGCGCGCGCATTGTTCGGCACTGGCTGAAGAGATACGGTAAGGTTACTGTACTCAAGATATACGGATTGCGAAATAGAACAACGATTTGGTGGGATGGAGTAGGTGGAAAAGTATTGTAAGTTCCATAAACTAGCTCAATTCTAGTTCAGTTCTACTCCACAGTGCAAGAAGAGAATTTTGACAACCAGAATCTGATTCGGATGACAGAAACAATAGACCAGCCAGTGCCAAACACAACAGTGGTGCTATAATCGCTCAACAGATGTGCAGATTACGAAGACAGACCGAGCGAGCGACGCCACTTAGCTAACCGACTACGTCAGATTCTGTACAACGCGCATAGCGGGGTAAGTTCAATACAGGCGTGTCATTCACACAACATCAGGTAGTAGCTGTGGCGAAAACTGTTAAACCACCAAGCGGTCACACAGACAACAAATCGGGTATCGGGTACACAGTATTTCACATACGTAGTATCATTTGCTATGTACAAAAAGTCCCTGAGTGACGACAGAGGTATATGGAAACAATAATTCACTACACTTGCGTTTGGGATGCCCGAGAAATCTACCGTATTACGTCATTTGGAATAATTTCAAAGCTTTTCTGCGAAATGGGAGAATGCAAAATGATCCTTCACAACTGCACAAATTAAACCCCGGTAGATCAGAATGAGCTTTGCCCGAACGCAGTTAGGTTCTTCGTTTTTTTATGGATTCTTGGTGAGTCCGGCTTAACTATGAGACTGATGACGTCATGCTCAGTTTCGCCGGGCTCACCAAAAATGCATAACAAAACGAAGAGCCTAATTGTAGTGAAGAGCGAAGGTATGGCAGCTACATCTCCGTCAAAAATGTACGCCAAATACCGTCCACAAGAACAAAATTGCAGCTAAGAAGAACAAAGGAACGCAGTGCAAATTGAAAACTTGAAAACTTGTCGGAAATCAGATTGCGATTGCGCAAAATATTTGGGATATACGGTTTCAATCAAATAGACACTCGCTGATACAACGCAGTTACCTACTTCGTTTTTATTATCCATTCTTGGTGAGACCGGCGTAACTGCGAACATGACGTCATCAGTCCTGTAGTTAAGCCGGTCTCACCAAGAATGCATAACAAAAACGAAGAGTCTAATTGAAAATTCCGCAGCAAAATAATCAGGTAGATCTGAGGAGCCAGCTGAGGGGTGGGAGCCAAGGTTGGTTGCTCAGTAGGGCGTCCTCCAAACATACTCCATGGAAGAACAACTTGTTGGCGCCTGAGATACGGGATGAATAGTTATCATTAGTGAGCGTCCGCCAAAGGGTACAAACAGGTTGCGTCCAGGACTAACTAAGGGCGTAACAGTGCGAACATATGAGACAGCTAGGCGTTGCCACTGCTCAATGCTCTAGTGTGGTAGTGTAAGAATCACAGCCCTTCATGTTTTCAATTATCAAGCGAAAAAAAGACTATGCTCAATAGAGGTTACTGTACAGTCGAAACGGGATAAGAGCACAAAATGCGTATCAATTGTTTGAGCACACGCCACGACGCAAAAAGGCTACGCAGTTCTGCGTAGTGAGTTTTTATGTTGGCGTGTGCTCAAACAATTGATACGCATTTTGTGCTCCTATCCCGTTTCGACTGTATACAAAAGTGATTGATTTTTGATTTGATTTTTGATTCGACGACTCGGCTGTGATTCTTGACACAATTCAGTGTTGTCTACGCAAAACAGAATCAAAAACGCAATAATACATGACGAAGATTCATCTATCTCGCGCGTCACCCCTACTGAAACAAACAACAATTAGACATAATGTTGACTCGGGCGGCGATACACCGGGGAATTCTACCCAATAACGAAAAAGACAATAAAGAGATAAGCGCAAGGAGAAAGAAAACGCGACAAAGAACATTTACAAGCGCAATTGATTACGATGAACCGCCCGCGAATGAAGAGCAAAAGCGCGCAATAGCAGTCAGGTAGTTGGATCGGACAGGATTCATGCGTGCAACGTTCCCGTCGAGGAAAAGGTAAAACGAATTCATCGAAACGTGCGAAAATACTGTCTGGTGAGTGGCGAGGCGAAGAAATAATCGCGTATAAAAATAACGATCAAATAACTATGTACAATGATTCTTGATGAAGGTAGGTACGGCGCGAAGACAGAAATTCAGCGGAACAACACCTGCCGAAGAGGGACCCGTGAGAGGAGACTGCGAGAGCGTACTCAGGAGCTCGTATGCGCCGACCGCGGCATCGATCGCATCAATCCATCCGGACGATGCATCGGGTGCGTGCCCGTCTCCAACCGACACCAACACCGGTTCGACGCCAGCTTGGGCCGCTGATGGTGGTTCGGGTCGTCGAAGCCGATGCCCGAGTCGGTCAGGTTCGGGAGGGAGGACGTGGCCGGATGCGACATCCGCTCCTCGTGCGACCACGACTGCAGCGACGACGCCGTCACCGGAGAGTGCGACAGGTCCGAGGAGACGTCGCCGCCGCCGCCCGAATGCGCTACGTCGCCCATACGCTCACGCTCGTCCTGCATCCCGCCGCCGTCACCGTCCACGTGCACCATCAGGCGACTCAGCTGAAATACAATCCATTTTATTTTCTATACAGTCGAACTCGGATAAGTGCACAAAATGCGTATCAATTGAGAGCACACTCCACCGCACAAAGAGGCTACGCAGTTCTGCGTAGTCAGTTTTCATGTTGGCGCGTGCTCAAACAATTGATACGCATTTTGTGCACTTATCCAGGTTCGACTGTATAAAGTGAAATATGGGAATAAGAATTTGAATAGGAAATGAATTTAAAAGGTGAGAGTTAAAAGTGAGAGTAAAAAAGAGATATAAACCTATATACTGAACCTATCTGGACGAGCTTGTTTCGCCCTTCGAACGACTATACAAGTTGACTATACAAGTTTGCCAGCCTCTGGGCAGGGCTCTGGGCAGTTTGCCAGCCTAACGATAAAAAGCCATATTTCAAGTACAATAAACTTTTTGCAAACACATAAGATGCTTCTGTACTCATCAAAATACTCCTCAAAAATTTAGCTCTCATATTATCGGCGATAGTTTTTGAAAACACAGGGAAACAAAAGATAGCCGAAAGGCATTAGGCCGACTGACCGAACTTGGCACATCGAATTTTACAACATGGCACAAACAAGTTACCGGTAGTCCACATTTGAGTTTCGAATTGAGCGCGGGCCAAGATATTATCTCTTACTTTAAAGATTATACAAGGAAAAGAATAAAAGACAATCTGGTGGTTGGTGAGAATAAAGTTTTTGAATAATAATTTAACAGGACATACCCCAAGTTGAGTAGACGGAAGGGGAGAAGCGTCGTCGGCGGATGTCCAATTGTGGACGGCCTCGAAGCGGCGCTCGTTGACGAGTTGGTTGTAGCGCGAGCAGCCGCTCGGCCTCGCGCCCTCGTCGCCGCCCTTCGCGTCCGACTGACCGTTCTCGATAGTGGGAGGGAGGAGCTCGTCCAGCTCGACCTGCTCGGTCTTGCCGGGGCCGGACCCGGTGCCGTTAGCGACGACGCCGTTCTGACCGCTCCCCATCAGCTTGACGGCGCCGGCCGGCGTGCGTCTTCGACGACGGAACAGAAGCGTCGTCCAGGAACTGCTCCGACTTGAGCGATGCTCCGTGCGCTGCTCCAACGTGTCCGCGCTGCAAGACAACATAAATATTACACCGTACTTATTCTAATACAAGACAAGACAGGGACGTAGCTAGGGGGAGCCAGGGGAGGCTGGGCTCCCCCGGTTTTTTGGCCAGCCCCCCCCCAGTTTTCGTTTCTAGCTATGCGCCTGAGACAAGATAAATATTATACCGTATTTATTCTAATACAAGACAAGATAAATATTATACCATATTTATTCTAATATAAGGACATGTCCTTATATATTTCCATCCCTCGCTACCCTGTTCCCATATTAGAGACTGTCCTTATATTAAAATAAATACGGTAATTGCTGTGGTGGGTGCTATGCAACGTAACACACATTAATTATACAGGGTGAACCAACGAAAAGTGCAAATGTTTGAATCGCTGTTGTTTCACTTATTTTCATCAGATCAAACTGAAATTTGGTACACATGTGCCCAAGACAGTAACTAAAACACGATAAAATTTTCACGTTGATTGGTTGCCTACAACTGGTTAAATGACCTATTATCAATGGTGCCAAGTACTAAAAAGATGGAGCAAAAATGATGCATCTGTTATTTGCATTTTTTTGTTTAATGCAACCAATCAACGTGAGAATTTTATCATTTTTTAGTTACTGTCTTGGGCACATGTGTACAAAAATTTCAGTTTGATCTGATGAAAATTAGTGAAACAACAGCGATTCAAACATTTGCACTTTTCGTTGGTCCACCCTGTACAACAGAAAGTTGTCCACAAATTAAAGCTTACATTTCCCGCAAGATAATTTCCAACAAGAACAAGCTATAAAGTTTATTTTTGTTTAGCGTCGCCCAGAAATATCCAGGATCTTATCACTACGGTAGCATAACGACCTGGACAGGTGCGAATATGCGAAACTGGTTTAGCCGGGGAATTTTGCTTGGTATCTGGGGAATTGCGCCAAAGTGGGATCAAAGACACTGTTCCGGCAGAGAAACTGGTTGTCGGGAAGTGCGGCAGTTATGGAGGCGTCTATGCGACAAAACGAACAACACATCGGCATTAGCATTCGCCTCGTTGGTTCCTCGTGACGGTCACGTCATCTGTCGCGTGAATAAACTTGAATTCTGATGCCATATGACAGTATATTAACACCTGAGAAGGTCAGCGTCCTGTGACGAGGGATGGGAAACTGCTACCGCAATCTAATTTACCACAATCAACAGAAAAATTGCGGAGTGATGGGGGGTTGGGATTGCTGGCGGCTGCCGAGCTAAGGAATTTGAATAACGTGCCTTGCCAGCCATGAATATCCACTGATAATACACGAGAAACACTGGAACAATGATACCGTACCGAAAGCGCATGTAGAGGACGAAGGCGGAGATGGCGAGGCAAAGGAGCGCGATGCAGACACCAACGAGGATGCCCTCCTTGTACGAGTAAACGACGAGCACGTCGGGTTTGTCAGGCTTCAACTTGGCGATCAGCACTCTGGATGCGTCGCCCGTGCCGTCCTGACTCCGTGTCGCTAACGAGATCATGTAGAAGCGGTCAACCACCAGCGAAGCGATCGTCACACGCGTCGAATCCGCGCCTGAAAAACACGGAATTTAACGAAATTGTTATAGTCAATATTTTGTACTGGGTAATGCAAAACTGGAAGGTGACACCGTAACCTGTCAGGGAAAGAAATTCATAAACCCGCACCATCGTTGCGGGATTCAGTGCGTTTATGTTTTACACCTCAGCGATACTCAGCGAGTATAAGTTTCCATCAATGATGAGAGCCTGACACAAATCATTTCATTTGTCTTCATTTTCCTATCAAGATCAAATCCCAGTTTTCTTCTTTACCGATAGGCAAATTTTGACTATACAGCGCCACGAGTGAAAAAACGTTAAAATAATACTAAGTAAACTCGAACGAATGTGCTGCGCCGTAATCAATCATCGGTTTGGCGATCGTATCCTATGCAGTGCCGTCATAGAGCGATTTAACCGTTGGCCTCCCACGGGACGGCCCTTTGTCCAGTGCCAACTAATATGACGACACACAAAGATAAAACGACCCCGATAAAACGAGTGGAAGATAAAACAGTGATATTGCTTTTGATAGCGACATTGCACAAATCAAGCTGCTTTTGGATTTCGCGTTTCTCATTCCAGTGCCTATATTGCGTCTGTGAATAATTCGCTTCGTGGCGTCGAAATAGGAAGTTTCTCGATGACGTTAACATGAGGAAGCAGTTGACGTGAGGTGAGAGCAAAGTACGGAACACTGATCAACATGATGTGATCATGAATCACATAGGACGGCAGAGTTCGCATGACATTTGTCTTTAATATGCCGCTAGTAAGATTGGATTGGCAGCATTTCTGATGCATCCATAATTGCCGTAAGAGTTCACCCATTATCGAATCGCATTAACTGGTACAGTAAACTTGAATGTCGGAAGGACCGTCAGTCACCATAACACATTTTTCGTGATGACGTTGCATTTCATACATTTAGTTTCTAATATAATGCATAGTTCCATAAAATATTCATAAATTATGTGATGATTATGGCGGGGTCCCCGGTGTATTGCTGCCCCGAATCAACATTGTGTCTAATTGTTGTTTGTTTCAGTAGGGGTGACGCGCGAGATAGATTAATCTTCGTCATTTATTGTCGCGTCATGATTTTTAATCCTGTTTTGTGTAGACAACGCTGAAGTTAACAGCAATCGGTTTACAATCAGTGATGTGTTGGAAAAGCAGGCTCGAAAATACCCTCGGTCCTGCGTCGAATACACAACGCCGCTACTTGTAGGCTGAGCTACAGGAAATTTGTGACCGCATTTGCGTGCTAAACGCGTACAAACGCAGCCAACTGCTGAGGGGCCGTGTGTATCCAGCGCCATAGTTAACGGCTGGGCATACTTCCATCGTGACGATTTGCTCGGGACGAATTGCGACCAATTACCAAGAATAGGTATCGTGTGATCAAGAATACATAATTCATTCTTGGTAATTGGTCGCAATTCGTCGCGAGCAAATCGGTGCGATGCAGACAGAAACAGGCTGGAATTGGTTGTGTGGAAATTGCAACTCCAATGAGGCAATTTAGGCGTCAATTGCGCAAGGCGGCGTGTTGCAGCGATTTTGCAGACTAGAATTCGTCCCCGAATCGTGCGCCAACGTCGCCGATGACGCGCACGTGCTTGAACGTGGGCGCGAAACGGGCAGAGATCGCTTTGCATCTGCATTGTCGCTCGAGTGGCGTGCAAACAATTGGGATTGCCGTCGGTAAACCCTACAGCCAAGTATTGCCGCCCAACCGACCAACAGCTATCTGGGCTCATTCCCTCCGCGCAGACAAACGCGCCGTCCCTGTGCACACTCATTGACGTAACCACTGCATCGTTCATTCTTTACATTCAGACGCAGACTCTCTGTCTCAACCTAACGCGCCACTTTTTCATTCGTTCGCACTGAAAGAACCGGAAAACCGGGAAACGTAGGCATACTTTGCAGCCAATAAAGGCCTAAACAGAGTAATTATCTACTTCGTTTTTGCTATGCATTCTTGGTGAACTATGGCACTGATGACGTCATTCTCACAGTTACGCCGGTCTCACCAAGAATGCGTAACAAAAACGAAGAGCCTAATTGCGAATTGGCGCAATTTTTGTGAAGCAAAACCAAGAATAACTACATATGTATTTTTGATCTATAGTTATTCTTGGTTTTTCTTCTCAAAAATTAGTCTATTTAGGTCTTAAGAGACCCGAGCAGACGGAATGAATAATTACAATTTAATGGTAAAAAGTAACAGAAGAATGTCAAAAAAAGATGTAAAAGTGACCACCAACCGTCAACGTAGACTGTTCTGGTTTCGCCGCCTTGTTCATGTAAGTAGATGATATAGCCGGTCGGAGCGCTCCAATTGCCGACGGGCACTTGCGTCCATTGCAATTCGATCAGTGAATTGTTCTTTTCCGTCCACGAAATATCGGTAGGCGCTGGTGGTACAGAAACTGAAACAAACGGTGGTACAAAAATCAGTGAAGAAATGAGGCCCGATCGAGGTTGCAAGATGGGCAATCGTGACCATACTGTAAAAAACTCGGCGTCCCGACCCGGGTGTCGTTTACTAAGCATTGCAGCATATAATTCAATATCCTATATTTTGTACAGTCGAACCCGGATAAGTGCACAAAATGCGTATCAATTGTCTGAGCACACGCCAAACATGAAAACTGACTACGCAGAACTGCGTAGCCTCTTTGTGCGGTGGCGTGTGCTCTAACAATTGATACGCATTTGTGCACTTATCGGGGTTCGACTGTACCTTCAAAAAACCGGGGTGTGGAAGGGGAACACCCCAAATCCTCCTCTAGGTTCGCCCCTGCCATCCAAGGCTTTACGTAATTCGAACTGGTTAATGTTCAGTATCTCCAATTATAGTTGAAGTCCTTTTTGCTTGCTCCCGCAGCCGACACTCTCTCTTTTACATATTTATACTGTAAGTGTTGAAACATTGACATTGATTATGGTTTCTTCATGGCGCGTTACAGTCGAAGATCTGAAATTATTCATTCATTTTCGTTAATTACCGTTTCTTATTCAGATACCCAGAAAACGGCACTGATCACGGAAGCGATCAAGTTTTGGGAGGACCGCACCTGTTTGAAGTTCCAGCAGAACGGCGCCGGTTCCAACGCCCTCGTGTTCATCAACACGCCCTACTGCAAGTCCTACATCGGGATGATCGGTGGTTATCAGCCCATCGAAATCGGAAACGGCTGCATTATGGTAAGCAGTTGTACAGTGGAACCCGGATAAGTGCACAAACTGCGTATCAATTGTTAGAGCACACGCCACCGCACAAAGAGGCTACGCAGTTCTGCGTAGTCAGTTTCCATGTTGGTGTGTGCTCAAACAATTGATACGCATTTTGTGTACTTATCCGGGTTCAACTGTATATGTTTGCACTACTGTATGGTTCAACTGTATCTGGCCAGATCAAACTCCTGGACAAAAATTGACAAAAATTGCAGCGACAAAATTGATTCTGCACACAAAGGGATGATTACAGTAATTTCTCCGCTTAGACTGACCTTCCTTGAGTCCTCTCATTTCGAATTAATCGATCTCTGGAGGGGAGATTTAGTACCAAAAATTTATTCCCCCATCCTCTGGTGGCCGAAAGTGGAAGGGATATCCCCTGGTCTAGTCTGGCGATCAAAAAAATTCCCTGCTCCCCAACCTTTTCGCATCCCGGGGGATCTGGACCCCTGTGGGGATATCCCTCCCATCCCCCTGTGTCCATGTCTGATGCTAGCTACTCTCATTGGAGATGTAATCTATTCCTCACTTGCCTTACCATCCCACCCAATAAATTGCAATGCTAACCGCAAACACTGCGATTTTTAGCACAAATTTGTGGGAAGAAGTTGCAGCGACAAAAATTGATTCTACACACAAAGGGATGATTAAAGTAATTTTTCGTCTCCCTGAGTCCTCTCATTTTGAATTGATCGATCTCTAGTTGACTTAAAATTTGGCGAGCTCAATTTGAACCGTATTTTAAATTTCGCAATTTAGCTCGGCATTGTGGCTCACGAAATCGCACACGCTCTCGGTTTCTTCCACGAACAGTCACGCTACGACCGCGACAACTACGTCTCCATTAGTTTGGCGAATATCGACCCGATGGCCATCTACAATTTCAACAAGGAGACGCCGGCGACAATGAACCTCTACAATGTCTCATACGATTACGGTTCGTATATACTGTTTTTGCTATTTCAAGGCTCTTGAAAAAAGTTTCGCTCTTCCTTCAACAACCTCATTATACGCTTAGTGCGTAACACAGTATAAAGCAATATATTTTGCAATTTAAGTAACATTATAAGCTTTTTATTTTGGTTCTATTTGTCTATATTCGCCGACCAGGATTTACAATGCCGCATTATTGCGTAAAGTGATGCGCCTTATGTATTTTCATGTAAATTTTCAAAATCATGTAAATGATTTTGTCTCAGGTGTTTATCATTGCCGCAAACTTGTGCTTGCTGAGTATCGCTGCGATGTAAAACTAAACTCACTGAATCCTGCAATTATAGTGTGGATTTATGATTTTCTTTCCCTGACAGGTTACGGTGTCGCATTACCGTTTCTCTTTATCCAGTACAAAACGTTGACTAAATGTTGACTAACGTGCTGTCACAAAGTACTGTACTTTTCCGCGTTTCAGGCAGCGTGATGCATTACGGCGGCAACGACTTCTCGAAAAACCTCAGCGACCCGGCGTACATCCCGGTGATCACGGCAGCCGACCAGAAATATCAGCAAACAATGGGCCAACGACGCGCCCCCTCCTTTCTCGACGTGCTCACCATGAACAAACACTACGGATGCAGCTGTACGCATCATTTCTCTGAAGTTTTTTTGAGGGAAATGCTCAAAGTGGGGGGGGGCAGGCCCATGCCATGGATTTTGGGAGCCCTAGGCCAATGGTAAGTGAGGACTCTTATCTCTAAAAATCGGAGCGCCTTCGGCGACCCTTTGGCACCCCGCGCCCCGAAAGTAACAAGGGGACACTTATCTGTTATTTTGAAAACCCCGGCGCCTTATAGCCTAGTTGGCCCGTACTATAGCATGGCGCTGGGGAGGAGGGGGGGATGACACATTAGAGGCAAACATTTTTTTCTTCGCCAACTCACTAACTGCGCTTATTCTCTGAATAATAATACAGCCTGTTTCGCTCTTTTCAGCATTCTGCGCGACGAGCACGACCGTGTGCAACAACGGCGGCTACTTGAACCCGAACAACTGCAGTCAGTGTATTTGCCCTGACGGTTTCGGCGGCGCTCTGTGCACCGGTCTCGCTCCCGCGGTCAATGGAGTTTGTGGTGCTGTGTACGCAGCGACAACGGTCTGGCAAAATTTCACATCGACCGTTGGCACTGTCACCTATGGTATCAATTATCACCCTACCACATGCAACTGGCAGCTTACGGTAAATATTTTCATTATTGCGAAAATTCTATTATCAATATTTATAGTACACCACAATGCAGGGGCGTAGCCACAATTAGCCGGAGGGGGGCTTGTACTGGGAAAAATGAGAAGGGGGACTCTTCTCTCCAAAACCCAGCGAAAACTTTGGTCTTTGGAGGAAATCCTAAATGTACAACAGATAACCGTTCCTACCCCTTTTATATCGGACCTCCAGGAAAAACAGGGCGGCTGGGGACGAATACCCCTAATCTCCCTCTATGCCCACTCTTGATAAGGGCCTGTTTCATAAAGGACTTGCAATTTACAGTTGCAGATTAAAATTGTAAAATGCGACTGTAAATTGCAAGTTCTTTTTGAAATAGGCCCCAGGAGTGATTTTAATATTTTTTAAGCAGCCAATTTACGCTGGCCTCGTCGACAAATGAGAGGCGAAAACATCCCTGTACCTCACACCCCTTTGCACACGCCCTTGGTGCTATAAGACGTAGAAATTTTTTCAATGATCGTTGTGCATTTTGGGTCGGATTTCAAAAACCTAAGCCTTTCACTTATGATGAGCATTAATTTCTAATGATTGTTCCGTCATTTTTAAATACTTCAGTCACCGCCCGGCACGACCATAGAAATCAAACTGACCATCAATCCTGGTGTATGCATGCCCGCATGCACTTTCAGCTCAATCGACATTGCACTCGACAGCGACATTATGAAGTCGGCTATTCGGCACGTTTGATTCTTTTCTCGACAATTAATTAAACAATGTTAACGTATTACAGCCATTGCTGTCAAGTAGATGTTCCCATCACTCCATACGTGAGCACGAAAAATTTGGCGACCATTATCGCATATGCTTTCTACAAAATCTCATTCCAAGTCCAATACCGATATGGTAAGTAAGATTTTATTATTGAGAATAAAGGCGAAACAATTGTCATGTGAGAAACATGTTATCTCATTCGACGAAGATCCAGCAATTGCATTACTGAAAATAAAAAACTTGCCAAAAATATTATTCACTCATTACAAGTGTCAAACAGTATCATTTATAATCCCTTTAGAATTACAAGTAGGTGAAAAAATGTGAGTGAAGACCAACGAAGTTTTCACCAGCACAATTCAGCCAATGTGCATTTCTGCCGTCATTACTTATACCTATTTAATTTAATATACCTATTTAAGTTGACTGCATCTCTTATTATTCTAGTGGGCGGCGTCTCAACCACGACAACGGCACCTTCGACCACCGTTACCACCACTCTGCCGACGACCGTAAAGACAACCGTTACCACCACTTTGCCGACGACCGTAACGACCACTGTGGCATCGCAATCTTGTCCGACCGGCCAGCTGTGGTACCCTCGAAGGAACGCCTGTATCAGCCCGTGCTTCTTGTATGGCTTCTCGTTGACGGCGTCAGCCAACTGGGAGGGGCCTTGGGTACTCCAAGCCACCGCCAGCTGGCAGGGAATGGAAAAAACGCAAAATGGCTGCTACATTCCCGTTGAGGTAAGCAGATAAGTTAAAATGTTAACGTATCGACTAGGATAGCGCGGAAGCGTTTTTTTTAAATTTACTGGCTGGTCTGTATTTAAAATTAAGTACACCTTTGGCGTGGGAAACAAATGTTTTGCACGCCTCTCAACTTGTTTCGACAGCAAACTGTTTTGCCACAACACCAAATAGGATATAAAACAAGACCCTTTTTCAAAAACATATGTTTTACAGGCTCCGGCAGGCACCAGACTTCAACTGAACGCGAGTATTTATACTTCGACAGATTGCAATGCTGGCTGTACAGTCTCAGCGCTGTCTTTTAGTGACAACTTCTCGCCGCCGATTGGCAACTCGTAAGTTGCTTGTTTGACAAAATTTTTGAAAGCTGATGCTCGAAACGCTAACTTATAAGGAAAACAGCTACATACAGTACTCTTTTTAGGTACTACTGCTGTGCAACTGATGCGCCAAAGTTCACGATGACATCGAACAAAGCGCTGGTCATCATCGAAACAAAAACGGCTACATTGTACTTCGGTATTACCTACCGCTACATAACCGCACCTGTTATAACAACAACAACGACAGTGGCGCCACAGTCTTGTCCGACTGGCCAGCTGTGGTACCCTCGAAGGAACGCCTGTATCAGCCCGTGCTTCCTGTATGGCTTCTTGTTGACGGCGCCAGACACCTGGTACGGGCCTTGGGTACTCCAAGCCACCGCCAGCTGGCAGGGAATGGAAAAAACGCTAAACGGCTGCTATATCCCGGTTGAGGTAAGCAGATGATAAATATATTATGAAGTCTCCATTCTTGTGTTTTGAAAAATTTGTCTCCTTTTTCACTTCTACGAGTTTCTAATAGTTCAGTGTGTGAAGATGAGAGCTGACTGGGGCGGGAGAAGTGATGGATATCGAAAAAGTTAATTCCATCCTGTGTAAAATTCGAAATTTTTGTTGTTGGTATCACGATGGGGATGACCGGAGGTTGGAATGATAGGTTAGTTGAGGGGGCATGCACAAAAATAAAAAAGTTCGCCGATTTTCGTAAGCCTCATTCTATCTCAGTACTTATTTGCCAAATCAGGCACCAGACCCAATTTTTGAGGCATACTTAGAGCGATATCTTGACACTACGTAAAATATGTTCGACAGACAATTTACTGCGATATGAATAATTAATTTACTATGTGCATCACACTACGCTTCTTTACAGGCTCCTGCAGGCACGCAACTTCAACTGAACGCGACCATTTACACTTCGACCCATTGTAATGCTGGCTGCACCGTCTCAGCGCTCTCTTTCAGCGACAACTTTTCACCGCCGATTAGCAACTCGTATGTGATTTGATAAAATTGTTGTTTCCCTTTGATTTCTTAAAAGATTGCTTTATTTACACACGTGTTACGTATAAGCTTCAGATACTACTGCTGTACAACTGATGCGCCAAAGTTCACGATGACATCAAACAAAGCGCAGGTCATTATTGAAACAAAAACGGCCACATTGTACTTCGGTATTACCTACCGCTACATTGGAACACCGTCCGGTTAACTAGTCGTCGAAGACATGACTATCAAGCTTTAGGTGTCTTGAATTTAAAAATGCGATTGCAATAACTCCTACAAATCGGAATATCGCAACTTACCTCAGGTTTGGAATCCGCTGATGTTCAATCGCTCGATGTCTCATATTTTTCTTGTTAGTCAAACAGATATTGTTAGTAAATAAAGAGCATATAAAAATGCAGAAAAGCAAAAAAGCATTTTTTTATCGGCCGCGAGCAATCGTCGTTCAAAAGAAACTGGCTGAATTGACTGGTTTTTCAGAAATACTTCATGATAGAATCGCTAATTTGCAATTCGAAGCACTGTTATTGAAGCGTTGTGGTCATTATCACAAACAAGGAAATCACTTGCAAATTGTACGATCAGCTTAAACAACAAACTACACAGTCACTATTACAACAAATTACAACTCCATTTCACCAAAGAGAAACGTATTTGAAATCCGATGTCTGTTTGCTAAAGTTCACAACTGATATGAAAACACAATCTCACTCCTTTCAAATTAGCTTAAAAGAACACCGCTTGGGTTCTCTCAGGTTAGCTCTGATGCTGAACCATACCTGTTAAGCTGGTCCGAGGCCAGTTGCACTCCAACCGGCGACCGGAAGGGGGGGGAGGTCAGCCGGGTAGCGTATTGCTATCCACACCCCCGATTCCGCACTCCTCTCGCGCGCTATCAATCATTTATTGCTATCCGCACCCCCGATTCCGCACTCCTCTCGCGCGCTGTCAATCATTGATAATAAGTAGCCTCAATTGTGTCGCTCGATTCCGAACTTGTCTTTTCATCAACGAGAGTAAACGAAACAATTTTTTAGTAATAAGTCTTTGAAAAACATTTTGAATCAGTTTTGCCACGAAATACGTACTGTGAGTTTCATTTCAATCCAAACTTCACAACCCATTCGTGTGCTTCATCAGGTGTCGAAAATGTGGTTCGCACAATGATGGATTCATTCGTATCATCGAACACTTCGCAGTCTTCTTCTAACGGCAAATGTTTCTGCACATACACACGATCGAACTTTGGAAAGAGACCTTTCATTATCGCGTTTATTGCAACGACTGATCTCTCGTTGATGAATAGACAAGTTCCGAATCAAGCGACACAATTGAGGCTACTTATTATCAGTGATTAACAGCGCGCAAGAGGAGTGCCGAATCGAGGGTGCGGATAGCAATACGCTATCGGGAAGGGGGGGGGAAATTTACGAAAAAGACCCCAAAAACTACAAATGTTTGTGGAGGATTGGTCGAAGACGCATCAAGTTCATTCCAGGGCGTGCGATTTGACGACGTGTGCATGATTGCCGATCAATTCGGATGCGCACGTACTTTGTTTGAACAACTAGGCAAATCAAGTTTGAACGTAAACCGTCTTGTGAAAATTGTCGGGATGCAAAACAAGTTTCGTCATGACGGTAAAACTGTGTCTGCAATGCAGTTAGAGCTCTGTGTCTGCAATGCAGTTAGTAATTATCGCACACATAAAAAGTTCAATACTAATCCTGCCACTTATTTCTAGTCCCATCACCAGTGTAATCTGTGTTGAACTGTCCATTGTTCTCTACGATAAAACCGTCTATTAACTGAATTCAAGAGGCCTGATAACGGTTCACTAATTATTTTAGTTCTCTTGATTGGAACGTCGTATCGTATCTGGCGACTTCTTATACTCTACTCCTGTTGGAACAAAAAAGATCATTTCAGAATAAATTATTGAAATTACTATTACATTTGATATCGGACGAGACGAACAAAAATAAGAAAAATGATGAACTTCTCGCGAGGTATTGTCATCAGCCTGATGTGTCACATGTTTCTGGGAGCTTCCAACATGTATCAGGCCACCGCGCTGAATATTCTGAAAGCATTCATCATGCCTTTCGCCAATCAATCCTTTTTCGATCACTACGGTGTCGCGCTTGGTGCTTCAGGCTATTCGTGGTTGTGGTCGAGTTTGCAAACCTGTCAGAATGTTGGCTTGATGACTTCTTCGTTGTTGTTGACTCCTTTAATGGATATGTACGGCCGCAGAACGACTGTGATGATATTTGCTAATGGAATACTTCTCGTCGGCCTCTTTTGTCAGGTTCGGGTGTTTTAAATTACAGATCTTTAGTTCAGCCTAGAATCGGATAAGCCAATTCATATTTAATTGGTCCCGGAGTCCCGGTCTCAGTTCGGCTCGTGAACCGTTGGTCCCAGTTCCAATCCAACTCGACTCCTGAACCGCCGATCCTGGTTCCGGTCCCAATTTTGGCTCGTAGACCGTCGGTCCCGGTCCAGGTCCAGGTCCAGGTCGCAGTTCAACAAAAAAGGAGGGTAAAAAATCGATTTTGAAGCCCGATTTTGCAGCTTGTGCGCGGAATTCGGATTTCAAAATAAAAAAATAAAAGTTTAGAAACAAAATTTTGAATGTCAATGTCGCAATATCGTAAAATTTTTTTAAACCGAATTTATTGGAGCTGATAATGAAAAATACCGTAACATGGACGGATACCGATAACTAATCGATCCAGACTATTGGTCCGGATTCAGTAATCGGTCCACGAAAATGACGTCAGTCCCGGTCCCGGCTCCGGTCAAGATTAATCGATGCACAGATTTAATCGGTTATGTCCTCGATCATATCTATATTTTAAATTCACCTTATATTTGGGATTTGGGTGAGAGAGGCGGTACGTATTTGAGTTTGTGGTTGTTTGTCGGGTGTGAAGCTACGGCTCACCCTAATCCGCCAAAAAAAACCAACCAGAGATTGGTCTTTCTTCGGTCTCTGTTTTTGGGAAGCAGCAAACGGGTAGAAATCACGAACTTGCACTACCATACCTGTAACCGGGAGAGATCTAGCTCAGTGGCGGATTAAGGGGGGTTCGGAGGCCTAAGCACTTTCAGAAATGTGTCCCAAAATTTTCGGGCAGACGAGATCTTGTGACCAAAAAAAAAGATCACCAGAAAAAAAATTTCTGCCACTACGTGGCGAAAACGTTTTTTTTCGGCTTTTGGGGGTCCCCTCCAGGAGGTGGGGGCCTAAGCACGTGCTTAGTGTGCTTCCACTATAATCTGCCACTGACCTAGCTAAATACACACCCCCTCTGGTCGGACCCCGTATGTAGCTTGCTACACTCACCCTCTCCTCTCGCCGCCGAAGACGGCCGAAAAAAGGTAAGGGCTTCCACCTGTGATTGCGGCCGAAAGCCGCAAAAAAATTTTGAATTTTACGCCAAACTCCCGACACGAAGTAACGTACAATTCTCTGTCAGATTTAATCCTCTTTGTTTAATTTGGCAGCATGAAGCTCCGCATGTAGCCAGGGAAAAGTTGATCCGAATTTCGTCATCAAAAGTTCATCAAAATGAAAAGCATAATCAAACTTCGTTCGATTACTGTTTGACAAATAATCAGTTTCATGTAGAAAATAATAGCGCATTTGGAAAGGCAGAACTACAACTACTTTCTCATCAAATACCATTTCAATTGAATGTCATTTTGATTTTCTGTGACACTTTTTTGTTCCTAATATAAACCATCAAATCGAATTTTAGATGATGGCAAAACCGCTCAACAGTTTTGAACTGTTTGGAATCGGCCAAGTGCTGGGTGGAATCGCTTGCGGTTCAGTAAAAGTCATCTACCAGTTATTTGCAGAAAGTACACCAGTGGAATTTAGAGGTATAAGAGGAATTCTTCGCAGCGCACAAACCAGTCACTTCAACAATGTTTTGTTGCCACCAATATTTTCACTAATATTAAAATTTCGAAATTATCGCTTTAAATGAATCAATACGATGAACGTTCATTATCATTACTTCAATTGAATGCAAAAATCCAAGCAGCAGATTTAGTTGATGCGCAATACTGATAAAATATAAGAGATATGTGTACGGATCGTATAACAACTCCATTCATAGGGACAAAAATATTCTGGTTGAATATTGGGTACGCGCTTTAAGTGTAATTTTGGTTCAAGGAGCAATTTGCCAAAACTCGCTTGTCTTGAATATTGATCGTTAAAAATTCAAACTGATTATTTTTTCGTCTCTGGGAAGGTCCTAATTAGGATATTGAAATATCCAAAGAATTTTCCAGCCTTCTACAAAGGAAAGTGGGAGAACGACGTAACATTGGACGAGTACAGGAGCTACGACGACGTCGGCAAAGACAATTATCTCCGAGACATTGTGAAAGTTATGGCGGGAGAAGAAGAAAGAACATCTGACGAAGACAGGTCATTTGATAACAAAAACATAACCGAAAACGAGAACGAGCTGGAAGCGAGTTTGCGAACATGGCCCCGACGACTGAAACAGCGTATTCTCCAACCCTTTGGTTTCACTGCGAGCGTTCTCCAACCGACCGTGTTCAGCTATCTCATCCTCTCTCCATACATTTTCTCAGCAAGTATCCTCAGTCCCCAGGTGCTGAGCGCACATATATTGTCGCCCGCTGTGGGGTTTCCGATCATTCTTGGTCCGCGCTTACTATCACCGCGTATTCTGAGTCCCCGAGTAATGGCACCTCTGGTTTTGTCACCAGTGGCATTGTCTCCGTCAATTCTACGTCCACTGGTGTTGAGTCCTAACATTTTGTCTCCTCTTCTGATGAGTCCAGCGATTTTGTCCCCTTCAGCGCTGGGTGGGAAGGTCCTGTCACCCACCGCACTGAATCCTTCTATTCTTAGTCCAGGAGTCATCAATGCCGATGTACTGTCGCCTAGCATTCTCTCCAGACTCAGAAGAAAACGCTCGGCTCATGTTAATGATCAGTCAGTTTCCATGCAAATTTCTCGAAACAGCGGTCTCACCCTGAGAGGAACGCGCTAAATATGTCGAAAAGACCCTTCATCACATTCCAATTGTTCACGAGTATCATTCATCCCATATTTGCATGATACGCGTTTGCAATTTTTTGCTGTTGTTCCCTTGTTATTTATGTTTTGTTTTGGGGCTTTCTAATGCAAAATCGTATTCCACATTTCCACTAGTCTTAGTAGCAGCCAGTGGTGTGCACGGTTCTTGATTTCTCGGAACCGAACCGAACCGTCAAAAAAATTTTGGATCTGGAACCGGACCGAACCGCCAAAAAAATCAAAATTTTCTCCCTTTTGTACAGAAAATGTCCAAAAATTTGCTCTCGAACCGAACCGTCGAAAAAAATTCCAGAACGGAACCGAACTGGCAAAAAATTTCTGGAACCGCGCGAACCGAACCGCCAGTTCAGTTCTGTTCAAAACCGGACCGTGTACACCACTGGTAGCAGCCTTAATGGTTCACCATCAGCAGCTTGCAAATGCCAGAACAGACTAATCAGTGAAATACGGAAAGTTTCTGACATCTCCGAATTTATTTACATGGATTGCCAACAACAAAATTGAAAAAAGAGGTCAAACAATCAACAACACGAGAACATATTTTCACAGTTGTTGAAGAACAGCCACATGCAAAATCAAACATTATCGATTGCTAAAGTATCAATTCTATGTCCAAATGCACTGTCAGATACCGTAACTTTACAATGGTCCTGGAGAAACTGATATGAGCACCACAAAGGCCGAAGCAGCATCCGATAACTACTTCAATATGTCAAACGTGTAAATGCAAAATCGTGCAAAATGTACACAACTAATAAAACGGATCAACAAGCAGTCTGCAAGAAACAAAATAGTCGAATGTACAAATATCGTGTTCAAACTTGAAACTTGACTTCGACGCCTTTATCTTTGGCCAATTCGTTCAGAACGTCATTAATAGAACGTCCTTTGGTTTCGGGACAATAGAACCACATGATGACGAAGAAGAAAATAGAAGGGACGATAAAAATGACGAAATAGTAGGCACCGATTGAGTGGGCGAGCGGATAGAAGCTGAACTCGAGAGCGATACGGAAGAGCGTCTCGATGATGGCGAGCACCGAGACCGACTTGAGCAACAACTTGCGCGGTACCAATTCGGCTGCGTAAAAACGCGCCAACGAACCCAACCCGATAGAGTTCACCGTCAACAGAGATGTGACGCCAATAAGTGTTCCGATCTGAAAAAAATCACTCAATAAACTCGTTTATTATTGTTAACGTCTAGTGCTTACTACCAGTGATGTACACGGGCCGGCCCGTCCCACACAGAAACTCAAAAATCGGCCCGCCGCCTGACTCTTTAAAAAAATTTCTTTTGCAATTATAACATATATTTTTCCATTGTCTACTTATGTGCAAACACTAAAAGACAGTCAGTAAAAGACACACAAATCTGAAGCAACTGTTAAGAATAGTGTGAGAAACAACGTGAATCTGTGTTATTAATTGACCAAATCATTGACCAAAATGTCAAAATTTTTTTAACCGGCACGCGGGCCGGCCCGGCCCACACCGAAACTCAAAAATCGGCCCGCAGGAATTTCTCGGCCCGGGCCCGGCCAGGACTTTCTCTGTGGGCCGGCCCGTATACATCACTGCTTACTGTCGAAACACATGCACGGTTCAGCATTGACCTTGCATTTATTTTATTGACGCTTAAAAACCTTAATATTCTTGCAATGGAGGCACTACAATTCATTGATCTTGGGACTCAATTCAGAAGCACCAAAATAATTTCTGTGACAAAAACTATAAGATACCGTA
>JAQGCX010000158.1:0-23767 GCA_034700205.1 Plectus parietinus
ATAAGAACAAACGAATCGCGGGCTTCAGTGGTCGGATGTTTCGTGTCGATGAAGTTAAAGACGAATCCATTCGTTGGTGCTGCCTTACTACCAGCTGCATTGGAAAGCAGTCAACATCCGCTGGACCAGAGCACGACAATCCCATCCATTATGTATCGACCGCTGTTTTGCACGCCGCTGTTTTGAAAACCGCTGTTTTGCATACCGCTGTTTTGCATACCGCTGTTTTGAAACCGCTGTTTTGAGCACCACTATTTTGACAGCCACTGTTTTGCAAGTAAACCCTTCAAATGTGCATTCTCAATGTCTTTGATCGTTCGCGCCGACAGGAACATCCGACCTGTTATTTACATGAGTCATTACAAAACGCCGACAATCATATTTCAGCAAAGCGAGCGCATTAGAGCTGCGATCGGCGCTGGATAGACGAGCGCAGGAATCAGTGATGGCCGTGCGAGAGAAGTGTGTTTCGTGCGGTTTGTTGTCGTTCGGAGGCGTTTTCGTCGTATTAGGCGCCATTCTACTCACCGTCATACCTGCCGTTATCCGCCAGAAAGTCCGTGAGGTAAGTGTTGCTTCACACGTCTTGCTTCACCATCTGTGTCATCATGTAGCGCGGTGTACTTGGGCTTAATGAAAATGGCACGCTCAACGAAATGACAACCAAATGGGCCGATCCGCCTTACGATTTGAAGCTGGAAATATGGATGTTCAGTGTGCTTAATCCCTACCAAGTAACGAATTACGGCGCCAAGCCGAATGTCGCGCAGAAAGGACCATACGCGTTCCGGTTAGCAATTTGAAAATGCAGTCGTTCTGTTGAATGAAGTATTTTCAGAGAGATTCAGCACAAGGGCGGCATCAGATTTGTTGATAATCAGACCAAGCTGTACTACCGCAATTATAAGACCTACGTGTTCGAGCGCAATGAGTCTTGCACTTACTGCAGTCTGGATGATATGATCACCATCCCAAATATTATCTATCAGGTGCGCGTTCTTTTACTTCTGCATAAATTGACGTCACGTGTTTCAGAAAGCAATCAATTTGGCTGCTAGCCAAAGCACGCTTATTCGCATTGCGTTAGAAACGGCTCTCAAAGTAGCTCACGAAACGCCATTTGTCAACGTGACTGTTGGAGGCGCGTTGTTCGACGGCTATGTCGACAATTTGATTGGCAAAATCTGCGACCATCCAATACTTTCTACTATTTGCTATAATATCTCCAAGATTCCCGAGCGCATCGGATTCTTTTACGGGGTATTGTTGCTTCTACTCTATGTTATCGCAATGGTCGATTTGTGATCGTTTCAGCAAAACACCACGGACGACGGCGAGTATTTCATCTATTCGGGAAAGGAAAGCATTGACAATCTCGGCCAAATCATATCTTGGAAGGGGATGACAACCCTGCCGATAGATTGGTGGAGCTCTAACGAGAGTCGCGTTATCAAAGGGTCTGACGGCGGTCTCTTCAAACCGGCGATCTCGCGCAGCGATGTTCTCAACATTTTCGTCAGTGGTATTTGTCGGTAGGTCTTTTTCAAAAATGAAACAGTTCATCGCAAGCAGTATTGTCTCAGTATACTGACTTTATTTTACTCATTATTTCACTGACCTTTTCTGGTTTCACTGACTTTTACTCATTATTCTTTCTATTTTACTTTACTCATTTTAAAATTGGCCAACTTGGGTACTAAATCTACTTTTACTTTACTGAAATTTTTTCTGAATTACTGACTTCACTTTTACTGACTTTACTTTTACTGACTAAATCAGTAAATCAGAGAAACTTTCAGTAAAGTAAAGTAAAAGTAAATTTAGTACCCAAGTAAGCAAATTTTAAAGTCAGAAAAGTAAAACAGAAAAAATAGTCAGTAAAATAAAATCAGTATACTGAGACAACACTGGTCGCGAGCATTTCTGTCAGACGCCAACGCCACACGAAAAATGGCACATATCGGCTGTCTGTGTCATTCTTCCTGTCTCCGCGATTAATATATTTTAAATTATTAATCGATATCTTAGATCTGCTTATTTGCGCTACAAGAAAGACACTGAGAATGAGGGCATCCCGACACTTCGCTTCGGTTTTTCGGCAGAGTTACTGGACAGTAGTCGACCGGAAAACAAAGGTTACTGCGATCCAAATGAGCATCGCTACTACTCGAATAAGTCGCAACCGGACGGGTGTCTTCCGTCGGGCATGTTGGACATCGGTCGTTGCCAACCAGGTGAGTCACCACCTATCCATACCTATAACCAGCTGTTGTCTAGCTGGGGTTACCTCTCTCCCTGGCGGGACCCAAACCCCAGCTAGCTGTTGTACCACCCCCTCCCTCGGCCGCCGAAAAAAAGGTAAGGGTCCCCTTGCCAAAAATTTTGAATTTTTTGAATTTCGCGGGCAAAGTTCCGACACGAAAATACGATACCTACTGCCCTCCTCCCGGCTGGGGTCTCTCCGACAGCCGACCTCGGACCCCAGTTACAGGTATGACCATAGCTGTAGCCAGGGGGGCTAGATACAGGTACCCCCCTCCGGAAATTTTTTGACTTTTTTTGAATTCGCGGCCGAGCTCCCGATACGGAGGGCACCCCCCCTCCCGGGCCGAAGTCCTACCACCCCCCCCCCGCAGCTACAGCTATGAATATGACCCTACTTATATTGAAAACGGATATTGTGTTTAGGTGATCCGCCGATTGTCATTTCATTACCACACTATCTCTACGCAACCGAAGAAGTGCAGAATTCCATCGACGGTCTGGGCAGTTCTAACTTGTCCGAAGATGATACCTACCTCGACATTGAGCCGGTGAGTCCTTCACATTTTGTGTTCATATTTACGTAAATACAATGGCAATTCAAGTTGCTCGCACACTAATCGCTGAAATGGAACTCTTCTTTAGACCGTTGGCGTAACCATTCACGCAGTGCGCCGTATGATGATGAACGTCGCTATGTGGAACGCCGATGGAAAAATATCGTTAGTATTGTTCTTTTGCTAATTTGAAGGCGACCGCACACGACTGTCTCTAAGACGTGGATTTCAGAACGGTGGCCAACATGAAAAACATAATAGTGCCGGTGTTGTTGGTGAACGAGTCGGCGCACATAGACAACGGGACGCGTGACGAGCTGAAGGGGAAGCTGATCAACCTGCAGAAAGGCATCAACGCCGCCGGCATCATTCTGCTCGTCGCCGGCGCCTTCCTCTGGGCTGTCTTCATCGTACTCGCCATCGTTTGGTCTGTGAAGAAACGAGTAAGTTGTGGTTGTGTGACGACAAAGTTAATGCAGCAGCACAATATGTTACTTTGCAGGACCAATTGGGCTACGAACACCGACCACTGACTGATCATGAGGAACTCATGAATGACAGCGATGCAGACACAACGACCGTGCAAATTCGCCCTTCGTAGACGAGACAGTCAGTCAGATCTGCGATCTGCATTTTCAAAAAAAGCTTTGCCAGTCAAGCTTCGGGATTTCTTGTTTAATTCATGCCTGCTGTCGACGGGTTTAAATCCACTTGTACAGTTTTCTGTATTTCTCCATGTGTCGCTAGTGTTGTGAGGGTGAAGTTTTGTGTATACTCGTAATTTCTACGAGAGTAACCGGATTTTGAAGACGTACCGTACACCGAGAATGTTTGCGACCAATTTCATTGTGTGACCATTACCAGAAATGATTACTTTCTGCTCCCTATCCTTACGATAAATAATAATCAGTGATATTTACGCAGTGTAAATTGCTTTGTCTCATGAACATCAATCTTTCTGTTTGAACAACATTCAATTCCGATTAACTCTCATAGAAATTACGAGTATATTTTGCCTCGACACGCTCACGATTTTGCCATATGCACAAAAGTTTAATTCAGTTTTTGAGCACAATCATTGTCCTTTTGTCGTGATCGACTTTCTATCGTTCTGCTATTTTAGAGTTGCAGTCTCAATTTATTTTAGCTGGCTATGTATTGTTGTTTGATCGAGTAAAAAATGAACGTTTTTTCTGCTTTAAGTGTGCATTGGTGACAGAAATCTTTTACGTTCTCAATCGTCGTCACATCGACGATTACTGTTCAAAGTCAATACGTCCAGCGAATCAGTCTATTGCAAGCATATATTTTCGGCGCGACTAAACTGCGGTATATCTAGAGACCAGCAGAGGTGGGAGCAGCATGGTATGTTGTAAAATTCAGTGAACATGCTGCATATTTCGATTGGGACCATTTCAGTCGCTCGCAGACCTTGAAGCAGAACTGACCGATTTCCGTCAGCGATGCGTGTCGGGTCAGCTGACGGGAGCGTTGCCCGACGGCTTCCTGCAGGTGTTCAACGCCCTGCCCGATCGCCCACTGGAACAAGTGCTGCGCTCTCTGCCCGCCAAACAAGTCGTCAAAATGCGTGGCGTGTCGCGCAAGTGGAATCAGGTGTGGTATTCAAAGTGTTTATGTGGCAACAGATGCGATGATTTCTTTGCAGCTGATCAAGAAAGCGAGCAAAAGCATGCCGAAGAAGGGGCACGATGACGCGGTCGTGATCAAGATCAACGGAGAGGGACATTTGAGCTTCGAGTGGGTCGACCAAGTAAGCGGATGGACGCGGAAGACGACGCAAATCGGCGTGGGTGCGCCCTTGTCCGAACTATTGCGATTCATTCGCATCGACGGGACCATTTTCTTCGGCGACGGACTGTCCGCCACTGATGAAGTCCTCGAGCAGATGACCAAGGCTTGGCTCACCATCCGTCCGCAGCGACTCGTCTTCTCTGGCGAGCTCAAGCAGACCTCGGCCGATTCGCTCAGGGCCTTCCTGGCCAAGGTCGAGCCTTTCGTCCGGCTGCTTCACTTCCAGAACGCGACCATTCCCGACGACTTGCTGAGCGATCGAGTCGTGGCCGCCGCCGGTCGCCTGGACGGACTGCTGGTGCTGCCAATGTCCTGGGGGCCGGATCCGCCGGTCGTCAACATCGGCGACGAGACGCTCGCTTCGATGGGCAGCTGGAACAAGATGCCGTCGTACATATTCTTCCGTGGTTGTTCGGGCGGGACAACCGCCGGCATTCGCGCCTTTGTCGAGGTACTATACTCATCATTTCTTTGACGGTAAAGAGTGTACTGTAGAAAGCACCGTAACCTCAGAATTTTAGACGTGCCATAGTGACAAAATGTCGTTGTGCGACGTTTACTTGAAATGGATTTAAATCATACTAAGTAATGATACTCAATATAACAATTCTATATTTTGACAGCGCGCGACATTGAATTGAGGGGTGTTGGATGGATTTGCGGTTAACCGTTGGAAAAATTGTGATTATAGAAAAATGTGATGATTTGTGATGGAAGGTTTCGGTTGTAGAACTGGATCAAATACGAAGGCGCCGTTACGGACGAAGAGGTTCACACTGGTGGTGCAAACGTATGGGGAGACGAAAAATTGTGCGAACTCACTTTCTACCAGTGTCCGAACATCACAGCCGAGGCCGTCGAAGAGGCGTGCGGAGATTTGCTGAAGAAAGAAAAGTACACGTCGGTCGACTGGTTTGGCGGTGGTGACCAACAGGGCGAAGACCGATTGACCATCGCCTTCGGCGCCAGCCATCGCCGTCTTTGCGTCCAGTTCCATGATGTATGTACAGGAGCCGTATTGAATACGTAGACGGGCCGCTGGCTTACCATAGAACACGCGCGAGCTCAACCCAATCGCAGTCTGAGCCACATTCAATAAACCAAAAATGGCGGGCCCGATCGCGCGCGGGCTCGCGCACGGCCGGGCCTGGGGGAGGCTGGCCCACCGATTTTATATAGTGATATTTAAGTGATTTTTTGATGATTTTCGATGAAATCAAGTACTTCTATCGTGTTGTCCGTATAGATGTGGTCGGTGCGCCGGTACCGGTACCGAAACAATCGGTGCACCGATTAATTTTGGAATCGGTGCACCGGACCGGTACCGGTACCGATGCAATTTTTGTGGACCGATTAAAGTACCGGTACCGATTGGCTGGACCGATTCTGAATCGGTACCGGTCCAAGTAATGATTTTAATGCAAAAATTAGAGAAAAATAGGCCAAAATTGATATTTTTCGCCAAAATTCAAAATTGAGTACTAAAATTTGAATTACCGCCTAAAAATTGGCATATTCAGGCAAGAAAATATCTGTTAAAATTCGAAAATGGTTGGGCCGGTACCGGACCGTTTACCGTCGGTGCAGGGGTCGTACTGGTACCGGACCGATACCGATTAATCAAAAATAGGATGAACCGATTCCACCTGGACCGACCACATCTATACATGAAACTACTCAACCCCAAATTTATGAAAAAGATCAAGAATTATGCTCAACGTGTGCTTGCAATAGTGTCGAGAATTTTTTTTTAGCAATCCAATGGGCTTAACGAGTTGTTGCACTATTCTATTCTTTGAACACTAAACCTTTGAAACACAAAGTTGACGGGTTATACATTACCAACTGCAAAATAACACTTCGACTCAAAATTTTACTACCAACATCTCTATTCTACGAATGAGACAAATGTAAAGACGATACTAATCTAGTTTTTAATAGAAAATGAATGAAAAAGCACAAAATTTCACGTTAGAATGCAAATTGACGCAATATATCACTTTCGTTTCATATTTTTGAAATTCAGGCCAAGACAAAAACAATAAAGGCAAAAGCTATTCCCGTCCATAAATAAATTCCCGTCAATGACGCGTCAATAAATGAGATCGCTCTTCACACGAGGAATGGTCGGGCAGTTCTAAGAGCATCTGAGTTCATTAGAACGCGACGAATATTTAAGAGAACCGAGAAATGAATTCCGCTTCCTTGAATTGCCGAACGTCGTTACTAGTTAATTCATCAAAATACCGATAGCAGAAGTAAATTAAAGACAACACCATCGTTTATAAACAAATTTATTATGAATTTTAAAACAGACAGGGCAGCAGAGAAGGTAGCAATAAAGTACAGGATTGTTTATTTATTTCGACCCAGCACTGGAACTCAGCGGTTAAATTTTTTAAAGGGGTTGCTAAGTCAAAATACAAGTTTCGCTCTTTGTATGGATTTGAGGTCGTAGATTTGAAAATTACATTAGTTTTGGTCAAGTTTGCTCAGAAATGGTCGAAAAATGCTTAGAACTCTATGGCGGTCCATGATATGCAGGTCATTCAACTCAAAAACTTGAAATGGATTTTGTTTATATGATTGGTAATCGTGCGCGTGTTGATCAAGAATATATATATATACAAATCCATTTCAGGTTTTCGAGTTGAATAATTTGCACATCCTGGACCGACATCTACTTACAAGCAGTTTTCGACCATTTCTGAGCCAAATTGACCAAAACTAATGGGTTTTTCGAAATCTGAGATATCAAATGTGTATGAAAAGCTAAAATTGCATTTTGGCTTGGGAAATCCTTTATACCCGCAATCTCAGATTTTGTTCGAATGATTTTCGGTAATAATCATCAGTCTAGCTCTGACAAGTCATATGAAACTAGTTGCAATACACCCGCAGCCAACAGACGCAATACATATTCGACTTGAAACACAACGGCGACGGGTGTGCACTACAATGCATTATTTTGTCCATCCACAATAATTAACGGTATTATTTGCAGCGGAATTTTTGAGAAATTGTTAGTTATCATTTTGCTTGAACAAAAAATGAAACAAAGAGTCCTAATCACTAAAATTGTACAATTTCGTGAGTACAACAGAAAAAGAGCGTTGTTTGAATATAACAAGCAGGATTTCAAAAAGACCTGTCAAAAATATATGTCGGTTTAAAAGCCGCAGATAAATGGAAATGCTTCATCATAACAAAAGATATTTAAATCTGTCACAAGCAATTAAATATGAGAAATATTACTAACCTGCGACAATCTCGCTGTGATTTCAAACGTTTCGGTGCGGTATAGAAGCGAGTTGGTGCTGCCCATTATAGGCTCGGAGCACATCTTGGAAAGTCCCGGCATTTTCGGGTTCAGCCGACGGAACATCAGGTTCGACTCTTTGGCGAAACGCGAAGTGAAGTGACGCGAGAGAATTCCTGCCATCTTCTGCCTCCGCGCGTAGTTTACAGCCGAAAGCACCAACGACCACACGAAGAAAATCATCCTCCTGCAATGATAAGAATCAATCAATTTTTCTTTTGCGACTTGATTGAGTGTACCAAATATTTATCAAGCACAGGTGTTTTCGGGTCAAAAAGTTGGGGGGGAGGGTTAAAATGACGAAAACCAAAAGTCGAGGGGGGTTAATATACCGTACCCCAAAAATTTGCATACCGTAATCCTATTTTTAGGCGGGAGTTAGAATTTTAGTACTAAATTTGAATTCCCGCCCGAAAATACCGCTTTGTATTTAGAAAATACCCTTTTCCCGCCCGAAAATACCGCTATATATTTAGAAAATACCCTTTTCCCGCCCGAAAATACCGCTTTGTATTTAGAAAATACCCTTTTCCCGCCTTCGGGGAGCTAATAAAACTCCGCCCACTTCGGTCAGAGTTGGGGGTTAAACCCCCCCCCCTCCAAAAACACCCAAAACACCTGTTATCAAGAGAAAATTCGTGTACACGCTATATAAAGTGTTTGAAGCATAAGAGCGACGGGTTTAGCGCGCTTGACTGTATTTGCTGCGCGCCGTTACATTGTTTTGCAGCACCCGTAAACATTCTGTTTCTGCATACATTATTCCAACAGATCAACACGTTCCAAATTCCGTTAATTTTTAATTATTAACGGCGTATATTGCCTTTTTTTTCTCAATTTTTGAAATAACATCTCGCAAAATATGCTGAGCGCAGCGATTTACAATAATTTAGTCACACAAAAGAGCATTAGAGAAGAATATATCTGAAAAATCATTCTGCTGTTGTTTGCAGAAGCTGATAGATTTCGGTTCGAACTGTTGCTACGAATGAAGTAATAACAACACGAAATGACAAATGTCACACAAGAAACAGATTAATAATACACTCCGAAAAATTCGATCAAACCCGTCCCTGTTCTGTTTCATTTAAGTAAAGTAAAATTCGTGAACGCAGCAGTCCTGAATGAAAGGATGAGATGTCAAATAAACAATTAACAATAGAGAATTAACGTTCGCGCATTAATAATGAAAATGGAACACCAATATAAAACTGATATTACATGTCTGTTTGAGATATTTAGCAAAACTTCTGCCAACTACTCATCTGGAGTGATCACAACGGAGAATTTAATTATTGTAAAAAATATTTCAATTTCAGAACCGCTTTCGGGTTCCAGAAAACTGAAGAATTCGTGCCGAATTACTCTTCAGTGAGAAAATGAATTTTAGCTGACAAAAAAATTAAGCAAACTACTATTATGATTTCTATTTTGAAATGTATTACCCGTAAAATTAATGTTTCACGATTTAAAGAGAAAAAAAGAGAACTGTTGCATACAGTGAAAACTTCTTAAGTGGGACAATTTCTCAGGGTCCCCTTCACGAAGCTATACTATGTTTTATTCATGTCAGACAATTTCTTAAGTGGGACACGCAATATGGACAATTTACTTACTGGAACACCAATTTTGATCAACTTTTTAGTGTTGCTATTCATGGTAAAAATGTTGATATTCATGGTAAAAAATTTGCATATTAAACTACTAAAACTTCTTAAGTGGGACATTGTGCTACAGCAGGAACCAAATTATCCTAAGTGGGACGATTTTTGGAGGTCCCCAGGTGTCCTACTCAGGAAGTTTTCACTGTACTTTGTCCAATAGAGTGCTATATCGAACACAACTGTAACACAGAAACTAACTAGTGAGTCAGGCGATTGAATGAGATAGGCGCAGATTGGTTGAAGGTGGACACCTGGTCGCGGCGAGTCGACTGTGGGACAGTCTAGTAAGTGGGACACTTTCTCAGGGTCCCTTCTACGGAGTTGTACTATGTAAGTGTCCCACTTAGGAAGTTTTCACAGCAGTTTTTCATACATCGAAGCAAGAGATACGGCTCACCAACCTCTGACAACTCGTCGACGGAGTGGTGGAAACTGCGAAGCCACGGGGCGAAAACCGATTACGCCGTCCAATCTGTCATTCTTTCGCGTCGGCGGCGCGTAGAAGTCGGCGTCTTCCGTCATCGATCGATCGATAGTTCCGACGAGCGCGAGGCCACACAAAGCGGGCCGTCCAGTACAATTGAGTAATAGAGCAGCCTACTAGCACCAATATCCAAACCAAACGCGCGCATACGGCGAAGCGGAGTGAGGTGGACACCCGGCGTCCGTCTGAAATCGATAGAGACCTGCGGTTTGTTGTGTTTTCTCTAATTAACCTGAATAAGGCGCAAAGTGAGAGTTAATAATGGACTGTTGCTTTTATCGCTTTGAGTCATGCAGCTATTATGTGGTAAATGCAAAATAATCACGCAGAGAGAGGAGATATATGACCTCCCGTCTATGGGACGCTGTTTTTTTACTTTGCATTGGAGGGAAAATGTATAGATTACATTCATCTGCTCTGCTAGCTTGACTATAGCATAGTCGTATGGCGGAACAAGGATAGTACACATTGAGAGACGACATTTGGACTGATTAAGATGAATTACTGCTGAGCTGACATGAATCCTACCTAATGAGTCTAAATATACGACCATGGGACCGACAAATATAGAAGGAACAAAACACATTTGTCATAATTGCTGAAAAATTGCTCAAACCGACAATATTCGACTGATCTTTTCAAAAAACTTGATTAAAAAATCAGTATCTTTGTCAATGACCAAGATCTCGGAGCTCAAGAAAATGGCATATTTTGCATTCCAAGTAACTCGGAAGTAGTAGTCGATCTGAGCCTTTACCAAGCAGCGAAACATTCTCTTATCGATTGCTTCCACGTGCCAACGGCTGTACCTCCTAATCGCTCACTATCTCTGCAAAACGTATACAAAGTTTGATGTCTGGGCACCTGAAGCTCGTCGTCCTGGACACAATCGCATGAAGCTCGCGCCCAGATCTTTTCTGACAAACAGTTTAAAAAATCAGCACCTTTGTCAATCACCAAAGATTTCAAAGCTCAAAGAACATTAGCATATTTTGCATTACGAGCAACTCGTAAATGGTAGCCAATCTGAGCATTTGCCAAGCAGCGAAGCATTCTCTTATCGATTGCTTTCACGCGCCAACGGCGGCACCTCCTCATCGCTTACTATCTCTGGACAAAGTATACAAAGTTTGACGTCTGAGCGCCCGAAGCTCGTCGTCCTGGACACAATCGCATGAAGCCCGCGCCCAAAGAAGTGAACGGCGGCCGGCGTCCAAATGAGCTTGTCCGCCTAGAGCAGCAGAGCGCCAAAGAAGAAACGAAACGTTGGATCGATTTTTATGTGCAGAGAACCAACCAGACAGACGCCAGTCGCACCATCTGCCGCCATGAACCCGCCATCGTTTATTTTGGTTCCGTCGGTCGGTTTCATGCGCCGGAACGACACGAGAATAGAGACAGATAGAAGAATTCTACAGCTCTGTACTCTGAGGACTATCGCCTTATTTGAACGCGTTTTATATGAACCCAATCGAATGGAAACCAATGAGCGGGAAGTAAAGATGGAATGCAAGGAAAGACGCTGAATTCAGAACGAGGCAGAGAATACAAAAAAATTCTATTTTTATGATGCTCGATTTTGTGAAGGAAACGTAATCGATTTGTTAGTGGGGGGAAGGGGCAAGTGAAAGCCACTTCCCTTGCTTTGCCCCTGATCAATATCGCTCTCTGAAATTTGATCCCGTTCCATCAGCCAGAAAAAACGGGAAGAAGCAAAAACGGTGACAGTTGATATGGCATCGTTTTTAACTACTTCGACGCTAGCACTAGTAGACATTTTTCGACTTCCTTCTTTGTTCATATACCAATGAGTCTCGCACGAAACTAACACCGCAACCACTTTGAAACGATAAGACTAAAGAAGAAGAGCTTGAGGAATGGAGGAAAGAAAATAACATACCTCCCCCTAAGCCCAGACCCAGTGTCCATCATGTCTCTGACGGCCACAAAAATGGATATCGCAAATCAATCAATTTCACACAAAAACTCTAAAATTGCCGCGCGAAGCAGAGCAAAGCAAGCCTAGATTTACGAAAAAACGTCTATGGATCGATATTTAAGCAAAAAAATGAAACACAACGAGACGAGGCATGAAAGCCAATAATCTCGTAAAACCAGTTTTTGAGCAGAGCAAGGATACGTACTCAGAATGGGATATTAGCGCTGTCCGTGTAGCGTCGCCTTTTTTAGTCCATCACCCTTTGACGTTCTAAGCTCACGTCCGATACAGATGACGGATTTAATGTCTGAAAGTAAATGTCCACATGTAATGCTCGCAACCTATTGACGAGAAGTCAACAATACGAGAGATACAGAAATAGACTATTTTATCCGAGCCAACGGCAGACTCATTGTCTTTCTGGTGGAAGTAAATAAATGAATAATTATGTATTATATGTTCCTCGTTTGCATAAATTGCTCAGTTGTGGGATGATTTGATACATGAGAATTCCGAAACAGGAAATAGACGGGTTTGGACACATAACAACGAAAAATGCGCTAAAGCAGCAATTGAATAACGAAATCTCTTGCAATAGTTTGGCAATTTGGAAGGGGGACGGGGTTCAAGAGGGGTCCTTTATATGAATACAATATAATAAAAATGAAAATTTCAAAGATAAGCCAAGCCAACTGGCATTAATAGTTTTGGTATAATAATAACCAAATATTCATTGCAGCGCACAGAAAACAGTGGTCGATTCCTTTATTGATATCAGATCAAATCAGATCAAATATGAATACAAATAACAAGCAGAAGCAGACAAGAATAAATCATTTGTGGAGAATTGTTCGTTGTGTGAAGATCAGCTTTTGCACAGCTTTGCCTTTCTCCACGCTGCTGAAAAGCTGAATGCTCCATGTATATTCAGACTGCACTAGTTAAATCATATTTATTTTGTATTTAATAATTGTGTAACATTGATAATGATTGGTCGACAATACAAATATTCAATTTTGAAACGGAAAGTGCAATTCGCCGTCACAACTTGCTAATCGCGAACACACTGAATTACTGTATTTGTTCACGTTTTCGTTTCAGGACAAAATCATTGCTGAGTCGTCAATATTAAAAGTGCCAATAATTCCATTTCCGAAACGTCCATTTTGATTTCAGATTTCAGCCAATGGGTGCTTTACCACATTGAGCACATCAGAAAATATCGTGCGCCCGTTATTGCTGATTATTGACGTTGTAGAAATGGCTGACCCGTTATTGCTTCAGGAAAAATATTGTGTCCCTTAGTTCTTGCTTGGCTGACATACTCATCATGATGCAAGGAGGTACATATTCTGGTTATATTTGTGTAAATGTTCAGATTCCCTTCAACATTGTTTATTTAAAGAAGTCGATTTTCTGATAATTTGATGAAATTTCACTCAACGTGCAGCAAATTCGTCATTTCTGTTTGTCAGCGTTCAACCTGTTTAACCCGTGCACTTGCTGTTTCAGTGAATTTATGTAGTATCCGTTCGTAAAAGCGTTATGATTGAAGCGTTTCTTGCGAAGCGTTATGATTCGTCTGTAATGCATACAAAATAATTAATTTGAGATATAATTTTACAATGTCAATTAAATTTAAAGTTTGCTCTAGTTGGCGGTCTCATCTCGTTACGTCCGCCCAATGAGCAGGGAATGCTCAATTCTGACGATTAAAAAACGGAAAATTGGCAGCAAAATCTGAAAAAAACAGCAAAAAACAGCAAAATCTGAGACAAAAAGGGCGAAATTCCAAAGCTTGCTCGACCCTTACAAAAAGCGGATCTTAAGTTATGAAAGTAAAAGAGAATCGTTACCAACCCGTCACTGTTACGTTTCATATCAGTTAATAATTCAACGACAATACAAAGCCACAATATCCTTCTCATTCAGGCAGGTTCAACGATAAATATACATAAAATATGTTTCGCGTCACTTATTCAAGAAGGGAAAAATTTCCTACAAATCAACATTGTGATGAAATTAATTCAAGCGTGCAGCACCTGTGACGGTAACAGAAAAAAAGATTAGTTCCGCTTTCGGGTACTTTCAGTTAATTATTAAAGAGAAATTCTGACCTAAAGGCAAGTTATTTTTTAAATGACCAGCAAAATGCGCTGATAACGAATATGTTATTCTTTTTTTTCAATTCGTCGTCATTATTTTTAAATAAATTTACAAAGACGGTAAAAGGCCGAAATCCGTTGCTAATGATGCGCACGTTGCCAATATTTGGAATGGATTACGCAATGTTTCCAATCGTTCTAACTCGCTGAACACACAGAATTTTGGCGTTTTTCTTGTTTTCGAGTGCAAAGTCAACCGTCGCCACCGCCCCGCCGTCGCTGACACCGAACACGGGTGTGGAATCTTTTCACTGTGCTTGAACAAATCAAACAAAGCTCTGAATTTGTTAAAACTCAGTCCCTAGGTTTGGGTAATAAAATTTTATAGCCATTCCAAAAGCTCGACGCTCTATTTTATTCTTTTTTCATTTTAAGACAGTCATCCGAACCTTTTTTGAGTAGCTATTCGATTTCTCAGCAATTTAACTGATGGACAATAATTCACATTGAAAAGGATGAATGAAATTGCTGACTGAAGTTTATTTTTGTATCCTGAAATGTCGCTTTGTGTCATTTAGCCATTTATGTACAGTCACATTTTTGTCTTTTTTGGTCACAGAAATGTATTTTTGCAGCACCGCGCCGCCCGCCGTTCCGTTTTGCAGCGCTCTCGTGTACGTATTGTAATCCTCTGATATTCTTGCAGCAGAGGTGGACAAAGGGGTTTGTGGGGAAGAAATATTCCCCAAATGCAAAAGAAGTAAGAAAAATTTGATGTTGATAGAATAAACTTTACTAGAAAATAAATTTTCGACGCGTAGGTGCGGAAAAACTTGTGGACAAGCACATGATAGAAAGATTTATTCGAAAAAAACAGCTGCACATACAGACTACAATGATTATTCGTTCGTGCTTAACTGTAGCGAGGCAAACCAACCCAACCCCGCGTATATGCACAATGTTGTGCGCACGGACAAACGTGTATGGTTCATTAGAGTTTCATTCTTGCTCGCAACTCTTCATTGGTAAACGTATAACCGCTTACGTATTTAAATATGCATTAGCAATGTTATCTTTCGCAACGTCTTTGGAGGCCGCTCCCATCCAAGAGATTGCACAGGTACAGGGTGAATCATAAAAAAAGGCGAACGGCAATTGCGGAAGCCGTATCTCAGAAAGTAATGAACCAAATGGATTAAAATTTTAACTGGACATATTAGATATTGTCTTGAGTATTTGACCGCAGTTTGAAAAAATTCGGACACATGGTGGTTAATTGGCGCCCATTCGTGCTAATTATACAGTTAAAAAAGAACGTTTTTTTGCGTTTTCGCTGTGAATAATGAAGCAATCAGAACGCCCAGCTGTTCGAAAAATGCAAAAAAAATTGAGATTGACATTTAAATATAAAACAGCATCATCGCGAAAATAAAATCAGTTCAGGGTCCTAAGGAGATTGCATAAAAGTTACCGTACCCATTATCAGGTGCGCGTGGTGATGAGGCGTCATCGCCCACAATTGCTCTCGGTCCGAGTTGTTCATTGACATGATAGTTCACAGTAATCGCTCTATTAGCTTTTGAAATCATTATAACTAACAAGAAAGAACCAGAAATTTCGAATTTTGCAACCACTGCAACACACCTTGCGCGATGACGCCTCATCACCACGCGCACCTGATAGTTTTGAATAGTGGGTACGGTAACTTTTATGCAATCTCTTTAGGACTCTGAACTGATTTTATTTTCGCGATGATGCTGTTTTATATTTAAATGTCAATCCCAATTTTTTGTGCATTTTTCGAACAGCTGGGCGTTCTGATTGCTTCATTATTCGCAGTGAAAAACCCAAAAAACGTCCTTTTTTAGCTGTATCATTAGCGCGAATGGGCGCCAATTAACCACCATGTGTCCGAATTTTTTCAAACTGTGGTCAAATACTCACGACAATATCTAATATGCCCAGTTAAAATTTTAATCCATTTGGTTCATTACTTCCTGAGATACGGCTTCTGCAATTGCCGTTCGCCTTTTTTTATGATTCACCCTGTATGTCTGTGCTCTGTGGGTCAGTGAGGCACTCAGTTATTATTATCTGACACTCTCAGTGGGGCTCTTAGCGGCTGGCGCGGCGTCGTAAAATATAATGTTAGCATTGCCCCGTGTGGTCTTTGTTCTGATCGGCTCTGACTGTGTCAACAATCAACACTAAACTCAACAGTAACACGCACTGCAGCTATTTACAACGGAAGGTGTAAGTGCTTTCAGGAAGCAAAATTTTGGTGCCAAACCAACGGGCAATCGAACAGGAGAGTGAAAGCAAAAGTTACCGAAGTCACAGATCACGGTTAGACTTTTCATAACAGTACAATATTTCAATATCTCGGACCTTTTCCTCTGAATAGACCAAGCACTACTATTGTTGATGATGGGGATGAACCTTTTGCTGGTGATGAGCAGAAGGCAAAAGAACTCAAATATCTAAAATTGGCGAAATTATGTGGGGAATGTCGTGAAACAGGAAATTCAATCGTTTTTGATGGGAGATGGACAAACAGAAGGACCTTTTTTGGAAAAAAATATCTCCCAGCCAAAATGTGCCCCAAGACCAAAACGGTGTCCACCTGTGGGGGGAGCTAGGTAATTCCCCATCTCCACTTCATAGATCGGCACAAACCACCATTAGCACTGTCATTCTGTCAATTTTTTTCAGAATCGACAAGACTGAAAAATTAACTGCAATGGAAAGTGCCTGTGAGGAAAATTGCGATGTTGAAGTGGTACATCTTGGAGTAACATGTGACACATGTTATGGTCCAGTCCATGGAGTACGTTTCAAGTGCAAATCTTGCTTCGACTTTGATCTGTGCAATGATTGCGAAAAACATGGAAAACACTCCCAACACGAAAAATTCCGAATTTTTGATCCTTCTAAGCGTGCTTCATTTAAGGTAACGATCCATTTCAAACCTAAGTGGGGTATCATTTTTACATACTACTGTACAACACGTATGTCTCAGAAAACTTTAATTCATTTTGCGATTGGACACTGACGTGTGGGCAAGTAAATAGAAAAAGCTCAAAAACTGGACCAGAAGCTCATTTTATGGGACATGACGTTAGCAGTGAGAGTACAGGGTGGGCCAACGAGGAATTCAGATGCTTAAATCGTTGCAGACACTGACACATTATGCAATTTTTGTCAGAGACGGGTTTTTCATCAATAATTTGAACGACAATTCATTTACCGCCGCGTAGCGCTCTGACAAAATTGCATAAAATCAGTAATTCACCACCGATCACCATGAAATTTTAAACACTTTCAAGTTACTGTCTGAAGCACATGTTTACCAAATTTCAGCTTGATCGGATGAAAACTGCAGTGTCTGCAGCGATTTAAACATCTGAACTCCTTGTTGGCCCCCCCCTGTACAAGTAGACTGTGGGGCAGAGACATGGGGCCGGCGACGGCGGGGGGACATCGACTTTTGCTGAGGTGGTGCTGTCCACAGAACTGCCCAACCATCAATGTACTTTTTCAATTTTATGTTTAGTTTCAAATTGATCATTTAAGAATGCATTTTTTGCAGTCAATCGTCGAATGCTTTGATTCTGGTGAAGAATTCTTCGATCTCATTTTTGCCAACGACAAAAGCAATCATTTTTGCATGAAAAGTGATGGCTCGATGGCTATCATTGAAAATCTTTCGAACAAGTGCTTTTTTGTATTAAACTTTTCGACAAAAACACGCACTGCGCTCAAGCAAGCACCATTTAAAAAAATAAGTGACGACCACGTATGCTTCGGTATACAGAGCTTAAGTTTGCCCACTGAAGTTTCAACACAACAGGTTATTGCGCTTGTCATGGATCGCTCAAGCAAGAAATATTACGCAGTCCTGTTTCGTCTGAAATTCCAAACCATCTACGCCGAAATACTTGAAGAACGTTTTCTCGGCATTGAGGAGCACAGGGAGTTTTCCGAGTTAACACACAATGCTTCCATTGTCCGCGATGACCGCGATGACCGCGGCTACATCTACTGCATTATGTATTCTTGGAATACCGAATTTGAGCCTTTTTCAACAATTTTTAGCCTTGTTTATTTGTCCGTTGATGTTTCTCTATTCCCTCCTATCTACTCGAATATTATTTGGGCTTCCTATAGATTGATGAACTTTTGGCTTAATCCATTTGTTGCTGATGGGTTTCTCTGGCTTTCGCTGTTCGACGGTCAAGCAAACAAAATGATAAAATTATCAATAAGAGAAGCTGGGAATGTTAATCGGAAACTGCTGAAAATCATTGATGTTGAAGCAGAACATGACAAGATTTGGCCAACTGTTGGCACTTGGACATCACCTTGTGTTAGTGGAACAGAAGCTATACACTATTTTTATGACAAAAAAGACGCGATTGGAACTATGATTTTATATAATTATCATCTAGAATCATTTTCTACGAAATTCTTTTTTGTCGAGCACGCAATCTGCCAAAAATTAGATTTATCGGCATCAAATAATGGTCAATTGTTTTTACACGGCCATTGTGCAGATCAAAACTGTATTCAGCAGGCACACATCTTCGGTCTTGGTGGGGATGGCATTATTGAGCATCCAAAACTTCCGGAACTAGTCAATAATTCGAGAGAAGGTAAATGAACTTCAAGAAACGGTAAAAATAACAAATTACCGCTTTTATTCTAATAAGGGTACAGTCTCGAACAGTAGCCCAGTGTCCAATAATAGAACATCCCTACATAGTATTCTGGGTTCTGGTATCGTGCAATGAAAAGTGTTTTGCTCGGTTTTCTTTCTCCTTTTTGTTGAAATTATTGCAAATTTAACGAATCGAGATCAAAATCCGATCTGACAATTTCGGACTTACGTATATGAGGGATCGAGAAATAGTAGCACAAGGGCTCATATAGGAATAAACATTTGAAAACACAATTGTGCAACGGGACCGGCAAGCGAAAACGAGATAAATTATTATCTGTTTTTAAATTTTAAAAAAAATTTATTAAAATTCATTTTGCATAAATCTCTAGAACTAAGCCAAATTTTGAAATTCTGAGTCTAGATTCGTGATTAGTGTCGAAAATGTATCATTTAAGTTGTTATCGACACTTTGGACGAAGTGTCAGAATAAAGTTGACTATTAGAAAAAGTGAGTCTTAACTAAACGCGTGTGTAAAACACAGTTTATTTTCCAACACCTACCTCTTCCACAAGTAGTTTATGCGAAGCTCATTTAATTTATATGTTTAGTGCGACGAGAAACAGTCGCAGAAACATTGACTGAATCGTCTCATGAATTTCAATCACAAATGAACATACGTGGTGTTTCTGAAACAAATCTTTTTTGTGTTAATCCGAATAATTCAACGGCGTACATTTACGACTTTTTCATTGATTCATTTGTTGTTATTGATCTCATCAAAGGAAAACGAATTGCTGAACTCAAAAGAAGCACATTCAACTTGATCAAAGGGCAATGTCGAAGTTGTAAGAATCTTCGCTACTTTCCATATTCTTCAAAAACAATTATCCTCGTACCTGTTTTGGAATATAATACCAATAAATATTATCTAGTTCTATTTGAACTGAAAATCGAAGAAAAAATTGCAGTCCCCATCAAGGAACATTGCATTAGAGTTCAAGAAATTTCTTTAGACAATTACTCTACACTTTTAAATGACGAACAGGACGATATCTATTTTGTCACACATTGGATAAATGAAGAGCAACGACAAACTGCTTTTCACGTTGTCAAATTGAAAATTGACGAATTGCTCAACATTTCGCATGAAATTTTGGTATCAAATGTAATACTTGATAATTTTTGTAAATTTCCCTTTATTTTCAAGCGGTGTGTAACTTTCTTTTTACGTCAAACAAGCATGAATCAAATGGCTACGGTGCATTTCGACAAAGTAGTAAAGAAAGAGTATCATGCGATTTCCGCTGATAGTATCGGCGAATATCCACAGGATGGAATCTATTCTGCTTCATTCGTTCACAAAACCAAAGTGTATCATTACATTTTTAATGATAAAAACAAGACGGGCGAATTATGGGCACTGGATTTATGTTTAAGAAAATGGAGTCAATTCTTCAAACTAAGCACACATGCAATTAGCTACAATGCTTCAATTGTTGTAACACCAAGTGGAAGACTGTTCTTACATGGAAAATGTGCAGACGAAAATTGTTTGAATAAAGTACATTTGTACCATTTCGGCGTTTTGTTCTACGGAAATTTGATATTTCCAACAATTGAACAACTGGTCGCATTGTTTTCTAGATCAAAAACTCAATTCATACACGGACCAAAAAGATCTGGAAAAACGTTTGTTTTGTTGTTAAAAATCAGTAGGGCAATTAAAGCTAGCTATGTCGGTGACAAAATCAAGATTTTTGTTGCCACTAATGAGCAACGAAGTTATTTAGTTGACAATTTTCACACAATTTTTGGCGCTTCCTTAAACACCAAAAACATATTGCTATTCACTGAAAGAGATATGGAAGACGAAAAATTTGCTGATTGTGAAATTTTTATTGATGGACTATCGTCCTTATCGTTAGAAAAGAAACATTTTTTTCTGAACAGAAATGGCAATACAACAATAACGTTTGAAGAGCATTTGGCATTTCCCTGTGGCATTGATCAACCGAGATCTGATGAAATTTCTTGGCATCGACTATCTGTTGCGTCCAATTTGAGCTACCACTCCGACGCCTCAAATATGTTCAATAATAATTTTTATGACGAACATTTTCAATCAACACCAATTGGTAAATGTTCAAAAACGAACGCAACTCCACATCCAAACATCAACAATTTCACAATGAAAATTGGATGCTTTATTCAGCAATCAACTGAAGCCATGGATCAGTTTTATCCTGATTGGTGGAGTCATTCTGATAATAAAGAAACTATTTGCATTCCAGCTTGTCACGATGTTTTCAAAAATCGCTACTCTGGACCGACTGATACAGAAGCAATAAATTTCAATAGGTTGATTTTTAAGGAGAAAGAGCATTTGTTTAGAGGTCAAAAAGCTGAAAATGATTTTTTGAAACATTTTCAAAGGCTTAAAATTGGAGGCGTATTAATCTCGGGCTTTAACTCCATAGAATTTGCAAAAGCTCACAAGTGCCAGAAAAAGTTTAAAAATTCTGGTATAAGTGAATTTGAAGTAGATGCTTTGTATATTCACCCTCTCATTGGAATATTCGTCTGTGAAATTAAGGCAACGGAACAAAAGAATTACTTAAAAACCTTAGGAAGCGCGATGGGTCAACTTGAGAGGATAAAACAACAGCTTCCAATTTGTATTCAAACCATTTGTAATACGAAATTTGATTTCCCCATATATTTTTCTCTTTGTTTCCTCAACGCAAATATACCAGATAACATGAAAAAGAAATGTTATCACTATTTTGATAAATTTTCATTTCACGATGAAAACGAGCTAAAATCAATTCTTTTACAAAAAATGACATTTCAACCGATGAACAAACAGGAACTGATATTATTAAAAATATTTGCTGCTGCAGTGGCTGGATATCGATCACTGGATTTTCTTTCTGACGGTCATAATGCGTTGGCCGTTCACAGGATGATTGACACACAAATGTATCAAAAACACTTGATGGACAATCAAAACAATGAAATATTTTTAACCAATGAGCAATTGGCAGTGATGAATTGTTTTGAACAACATCAAATTATCAGTGGTCCACCAGGAACTGGCAAAACCCTTCTTTTACTCAGAAAAGCGCTAGCTGCAGCACAAACAGAGAAAAAAGGAATTGTTCATGTAATGACTCGAACACATGAGCTGGTGTTTAAATTTCAAAAATTCTTCGAGAAACACAGCGAAAGTATTGTCCGATTACCAATTGTACAAGTAGTGTATGCGGACAAAAGTAAATGTTCAGAAAACGATGACATTTTCGCAGACGAATTCGAATCCTCTGATTTAGCATTCCTTGGAAAGCGAATGAATCATACTGGTCAAACGGTTATTGTTATCACAGGACTCTTTAATCCTCTTCAAGTCAACGACATCGCTGGCATTCTCAATGAGAATAATTTGACAAAATACCATCATTTTCTGATGAATACCGTTATTCGTTCGTCAAAAGCAATTTTCGACGAATGGAAAAACGATTATATTAGTCACGACTATCAACTTCATCTTGGTCATCATATTACTGGACCAACAGTGCAGAGATTGAAGCTGAGAAATAGCAACGAAATACAACAAAATGTTTTAGAAATAGTACAAGAGTTATTTCACATTGGTAAAAATCAAGACACAAAAACGAGAATTTCGTTTGGAAATCTTTGCATTATCACTGATCACAAACGTTCATGTTTACTGATCAAAAGCTATCTGTCGTACTATTGGATTCCATGTGGTTCAATCGAAGAGCAAATTGATAATAACAACATTGTTGCTGTTTGTACTGATGACCAAACTGTTTCACTTGAATGGCCAATTGTGATTATTGTCGCAATGATAGACATGAATTATTTTGAATCATTTTTTTTATTAGCCTCTTCTCGCTGCATTGCTAAATTAATCATTATCGAACGAGATTTTCTTGGTATTATGGAGAAAACTGACGAACTGATTCGACCAATGATTACTAGAACACTATTAAACGATAAATTTTCAGCATTTTACGATGTTATCGTCTGGAAAGCTGCAAGAAAAAATGAAGAAACAGAGTTTTTTGTGTCTCACAACGATTTGACATTTCAAACAATACGATGGAATGTTTTCTTTTCGGAATTGAGACAACTGACCTATTTCCAAGATTGTCATTCTTTAAGTGACTGCTGGCATATTATCGCAGATCAATCAACATTTTGTCGAGCTCTACTTAAAGAAAATAAATTTTTGCGTGGAAACTTGGGTCGTATTGAAAAAGGAAAACATTCAATTCCAAACAAGCCAAGAACTTTATTCATTCGAGTTTCATCTGGACATATGACAGTAGAATCCCGGGAGCAGATGTGGAATACGTTCAAGGGTTTAATACAAGCTTTGATGGAAACATTGCAAAAGGGAAATAATGGTTTTCAACCTACTACAGAAGAAATAGAAGAAGAACAGCGCATTTTGCAACAACTGAAAATGGAGAGTGTTGCGTGGGATTGTGTACGAGCTACTATCAATTTTTTAATACAGGGTGTGTAAAAAGTTCGTTGTTTTTTTCAAACAACCATTGCTGACTGACAGTAATTGGCATTTAGACAATCTTACATGCATTCGATAACCCTTGAAATTTTCTATCAAACAATATCTGTTTTATTTATTTCCGTTGATTGATTCATTGCTTTCGATGCGAGCGAACGCTGATGGTCAATTCTGATCAAGGGTAATCGGCTGATCAAGCAGGAAATTCTCCGCTAACGATCGATGAAATTTCCTGACTTTTTAAAAGATGAGAGTTGAAGCTTTGCCCTTTCGTTTGAGCTATCAAATGCTTCTCGGACCGTAGTGGTTCAAGAAAACCAGTGCAATGAAGCTGTTAGTAATAAATTTTTTCTGCCTGGCACCTGTCTATTTTTTTTACAATTACAAAATTGCTCACAAGAAGTGGATTTTT